>JZKD02S1143982.1:0-12853 GCA_000966675.3 Picea glauca | reverse complement strand
CAAAACCCTAAATCATGCTGAAACCCTAAATCACTGTTGAAACCCTAATTCACTGTTGACTTCTATTTTTAGCTCATAATGACTTAAAAGCGCTTTTAACCCTTGTTAACTCAATGTCACTTTTCGAATATAACACCTGTGACTGGAGTGACCTCTAGTAACCCTGTTTACCTCTCTTTGGCTCTGGCTATAGTCTAACGAGGTGGTTTAGACCATTAAGCCTCCTCTTTTGTAGCTCCTATTTGGAAAGGGACATTACACCAATAGGCTCACCCTATAGCATGTACAAATTACCTTCTCCAATGCCTATTACTTGAGTTGATTTTGGGCTAGATTCCTTCGATTTGATGAGGACTTGCTGGTTCTTGAACTCAACTACATAGCCCTTATCCTCCATGACCAAAACTGAAAGCAAATTCTTTTTGAGACCTAGAACAAACAAGACGTTGTCAAAATCTAAAGAATTACTTGAGTTGAAAGGGAATAGTACCAACTCCTTCTACTGGGTACTTGGTATTATCACTAAGCTCAACTTGTACTCCCGAGTCTTGCTTCTTTAGACTAGAACACAATTGTTGGGTTGATGTCATATGTTGAGATGCCCCATTGTCCACATACCACGCATTCCTTGGAATTGCGTTGATAGAAAGGCAGGATACCAACAATAAATCCTTCTTGAACTTGGAAGCAAACTCGTTCATCAGAGTTTCTGCAGAGGTTGCTTCTTGCTTCTGTTGTTGCTTCCCTTTACCCTTCTTCTCTAGACATTGTGATGCATAATGATCGTTCTTATGACAAAGGAAGTACTTGATTTTACTCAAGTCCTTATTTCTTGGCTGTGAGGTTGACTCCTCATTATTTTTCTTTTCCTTGCTGGGTCCTTTACCTTTGTCCTTATTTGATTGACCAAATAGAGCTAGGTTCTCTTCACCATCCTTCTTGTCAGGTTTTCACTCCATTTGAGTGAATCTCCAGAAGAGGTTCAAAGCAACTCTCAATTTCTCTTTCATGATTCTTTGCTCTTTGATGAATCTCCTATTGTGCATAATAATGAATCTCCTTGTGAAGGGAATGTACAAGAGAACAATGAAGAACAATTAAGCATTATAAAAAATGTTGTCCAAGAGGAGCCTTGCCTTAGAGCTTGATGCAGTGACCTACACTAGAAAGAAACCACAAAAATTGTACGGTGACAATGGCATCCACATGGCTCAAGATCTCATAAGGAAGTTTCCAATTATCTCTAGCTTTAAGATCAAGGGCCCTAAGAAGGGAGTGAATGACATGGTACCAAGTTAGTGGTGTGAATTATATGATTCTATCTTACTTGTATGGCTACAAGAGTATGACTTTGGGTAATAGTTGCAGATTATTCTACTTCCTTATGCTTTGAGCTCAAAGCACTTTAGGAAGTAAGGGCTTGTTGTGTCCCCAAAACAACTAATGACAAGAAGACTTGTGGATGTATCACTTGCACTTATTGTATTTGTTAGTCGTTGGGTTGCATAGGCTAGTAATGACTCAATAAGGAAAACGTTGCAGGATATACCCCTCTTTCTTGGAAAAGTTGGATGGAGGATGGCTCAACCGCCAACCACAATAGTAGTTGGTAACCCAATAGGACTCGGCCAGACTTGAATTAGGAACCTTGCAATGAACTCCCCATTGAAGTAGTTCATTTGAATTGATTGAGCTAACCCGCTGGGCTCATTGATTATAAATATATAGCAACTCTTATTGAAATAACAAGGATGTCACTAGCTCTCGAAGATTCAAAGCTAGTGGATGCAACATTGGATAGGCAATGGGTAGGGAGTCGCTACCACTATCAGGATAGATTTGAGCTATGTTGTTGGCACTTTTTCATGATTCATGGCATGCACCAAAGATGCTCATTGGAATGCATGTAAAAATTCAAAAAAGACATAGGTAATGCATAGTTGTGTTAAGGAAAAGTAAGTGACATGTTAGGACTTGATTACGATAAAAGTTTATGATGTAACAAAGTGAGTTGTTCTTACGGGAATAATGGAAATTAGCTCCCTTGTAAATGTATATGAATTCAACACATATGCATGGCATTTACAAGCGAATAAGATATACCATTGATTCTTCAGCATATTTGTCGCATACACACTCATTATATCTAACAGGGATATTAAAGAATTCACTCAATTTGGAGGTGTCAAAGAATTGTACTTGAGATAAAGTGTGACACAAAGATATTTAGTCACGTGTTATCTAAGAAGATATGTCATCAAACAATTAAAAGAATAAATTGCAAGCTCTTTTTAAGAAAAAAACTGACAATTTTTTTCTTTTAAAGTTTATAAAAAACTTTGGAAAAATTAAAAAGAAAAATAAAAAAAATTATGTTGTATAAAGCATGGATTAAATCGATATGAAAGTAATAGATGAAATTGATATGGATGCGGCAACATAAATTTAAGGTGGATACCTATGCATTCTTCTTATTCGTTGAATAATCACAATCAACGATTGAAGCAGTTAGAATGACAATATTTAGATTATGAATTTGATGGGCTGAAACAATGGCTTTTCAGTATTTTCACATAGGTGTAGCAGACCCAGTAGCGACTCAGAAATTCAACAACAGTTTATTCCCAGCAGACCTGTATTTTCCAAGCAACAACTAATATTTTACTAGTGATAGTCCACAACCCTGTATTTATCAAGCAGCAAGTCTCCTACATAATGACAAGAGAACAATAGAAATCAAGGTTGGCAATGGCATCAATGGTGCAGGGTAACATAAATACCCTCATGGCCTATTTTAGTGTCTAGAAATGGGCCCACACAGTGCGGGAGCTTCTAGAAGCTCCCCACTTTTCGAGGAGTGCCCAAGAAGCTCTTGATAGCTGACAATGCCTCAGGAGTGTCCTTCTGAGCAGGGTGGATCCACGATGGGAGTTCCTGACACTCCCAGGGATGACTCAAGTGTTTAGGAGAGTTTTGTACCAGCTCTCAATCTTCTGGAAATGGGTTTAATGCAGGAATGGGTTCTCCCTTTCTTGAGAGCTGGTCCTGGGCCACAGAGGATTTTTAATGTTGGTAGGGGTGTTAGAATATTTAATGTCTTCTTTATAGTGCTAGGCATATTTCAAATAAGGATGATTCATGTGTTTTAAAAGCAAGCACATACACGACAACAAAAAGCGTTAGTAGATGCTCGTCATGCATGGAAAGCTATCTTAAGATTGGATTTTCTATTTTATTTGAGATCTATGAAAAACACAAATTCTATCTTTAACTTCAGTGATCAATATAAAATCAATATATCTTATTTTCCAATACAAATCTCTGAAGTGGGTGAGATTCTTTCTTCATTTGTTGTCTTGTCTTGTCCATGTGTGCTCTGATAAAGTTTACAGTAGTGAGAACTTTTGAAGTGCCCTTCCCTTCAGTTTGTTATAACTTATGATGCCTTTTCTCTGCACTTCTCCATTCATAATAAATGGATTTGTGGGAGGATATGCTAGTAGGAAGTGGGCAAAATAATGCTCAGGTGTGATTTCCATATATATTTAAATGACCTGGTTACACCCTGTCGATTTACATCTTCTCTCCCTCCTTTTGTTTTAATTTTTTGGGTGTTGTATGGGTTTAGAAAA
This sequence comes from Picea glauca, assembly GCA_000966675.3. Lineage (NCBI taxonomy): Eukaryota > Viridiplantae > Streptophyta > Pinopsida > Pinales > Pinaceae > Picea > Picea glauca. Next base: position 9,221 of record JZKD02S1143982.1, on the reverse strand, counting down.
AATAAATTAAAAGAGGAATACTTTTTGGAATATTCCCATTTTGAATTTACACATTACTCAAGCAAATTATCCTTGGAATTACTTCCTCCTTAAAGAAATGACACTCAAGCAATTATCCTGTGTTACACCCTGTAGATTTACATCTTCTCTCCCTCCTTTTGTTTTAATTTTTTGGGTGTTGTATGGGTTTAGAAAAAAAAATAAAAGAGCAATACTTTTTAGAATATTCCCATTTTGAATTTACACATTACTCGAGCAAATTATCCTTGGAATTACTTTCTCCTTAAAGAAATGACACTCAAAGAATTATCCTGTGTTATAAGAGCAAGAAAACTCTCTGCTTCTGTATCAACAAGATTGACTGCAATCTAAAGTGATGGTCAATTTGCAAAATGTGACTCTTTAGCAGCTAATCAATATTGTTACAACTACAATGTGAAAATGCTGACCCCATGAGAAAGGGCGCTGCTCCATGAGAAACTGTGTAATTCTACTGTTTTGTTTTCGCATCGGTTTGTAGTTTCCCATGTTATAGATGTGCAATGCTACTATTAAACCTTGGATGGGTTATACTGCTAATAAGCTCATCTTAAGAACTATCTTTTTTTGCGTTGTATACTTATTGAATTTGTGGCTTGCAGGAGTGCTTCCTCCGTTTCCAGTTCAGTCGGAAGAAATTAGAGCCATGGCGAGGCATTGTAGTGTTGGAATTGAACTGAGGATGTCTGTTGAGCGGTTTATTCTCCTTGACACTCAGGTTTGTGTTGGAAATCTTTAAAAAAATTCTGTAGATTGCTGTGGCAATGAATATGCATATCATATATTCTGGCTTGCTTCCCTTAAAATTACACTCAGTGAGTTTTGGGGTTTAAGATTCCAAGCCCTCTTGATACTGAAAATGATTTTTCTTTCACTGTAGTATTCCATAATGCATTATGTTGTCGAGTTTTGTTATGCCTTACAAATTGCATTTCAGTTGTTTGTTTGCTTTTGGGGACTTCCATTATGTTATATTTCTTTGCACCAGATCTGTTCATTTTATACAAAACTATAGAGTTGATCATTTGATGAGTTGATACGTTGTAGTCAAACTTCTTTTTTTATTATGATCCTTGCAGTTGTTTTTAAATGAAAGTTTTGGAGGCAATGCTAACAGATATTTGGTGAATAAGAGTTTTACCCTCCATGATGGCCTGTTTCCTGTTGATTTGTGAGACAACAATTGCAAATAGGAACCAAAATCTTTTTGTGTTCCTTAAACTCAGAAGCAAATGATCATATTCTGATTTATTTTTTATGTATACAGCTCACATGTTTGTTTGCTGTTGCCACTCTCTTTTTTATTGAACAGTGATAGACTGACGTGGCTACTTATTTACAGCCTGTTTTCAGTGCATCTGTTTTGGCGGAAATGATGAGGCCTGATGGTTCTTCCTCGATTTCTGTTTTGAGTGGAGAGCCGTTATCAGCTGAGTTGGCTCACGAGTTAATGGGTATTCAGGTAATCACTTGTGAAAAATCATGTGCTGTGCAGGTGTTTATCGGATTCATTCTATTGTGATTTGTCTTAGTGTAATCTTGTCATGTATGTGACAGCCATTGGAACTTTTAGTAGATGGGGAGATCTGGAAAGATATCTTTTGAGGATTTTGTGCTAACCTTTTCCTTCCGTTGTCCATGCAAGGGCCCATTCTAGCTTGGTGTTTTCCTTGCATCAGTCTGCCATGTGCTGTTGCTTGTGACAGAGGGTCTTCATGATATGAGTCTCTGGAGACTCATGCTAACGGTAAAGCCAAAATTCTCACATCCTTTCAGGCTACTCAATGTATTCAAGAGGACTTGAGAGCGAATTGCATTCTTAACTTAAAACATGTATTGTTTTTGTTTATTTAGTAGATGTTATAAGCTGCAGATATTCGCTATAAGGATCCTATAAGGATATGGTATTCAATTCAGATCAACCTCTGTTTATTTCAAATCTTCTTATTCCAGGGCAATTGCAGATATTTTCATATTTGATATGCTCAGGATGTTTTCTCCCTTAATGATAGTTGAGCACGTTTCTCACTCTTATCATCTTTTATTTTCTTGTGATTCTTTTTGGTATATGAGTTGGTAGTTCATACTTATTACAACTTACTAAAAGAATCTCTAGGTAGGATATATCAGGAGAGATTAGTATATTTTTGGCAGACAACACAAGGAAGGGATTAGAGAAAGTGGATGGAGGATTGTGCCAGTACTAAAAAACCAGAAGATGTCTTATTCATTCATATATTTGTACCAGCGACTATTAGACAATGCCCCAGCTGAGTATGCCAGTCTAAATGATTACAGATTAAATGTTGACACAATGAACAGATAACTCAGCTCAACCAGACTATATAAAAGAATTATGGGCAGACATGTACAGTGTTGGTAGGTTGCCATTAGAAAAGATAATTCAAATTCACCACACAAAATTATGTACAGCTGTACGTTGTGAGTAGGTTGCCATTAGAAGAGAGAAAATGAAACTTTTAAGAAAAGATAAGATAATTTTACAATTTCCACCTATGACCAGAAAAGTAGGTCAGTGGGACTCGGTACAGTCCAGTAGTGACACACTGGGATTGTCGAAGCAACTCCTAGAAACTAAAATAAACTAAACTACTGAATATGAGAAATAAGCAAAGGCACAAGGGAAACCTTTCAGTCTTCAGGTTATATTTGATAACATTGCTTCCAAGTGCTTCAGTGCGTCAGTGTATAATAGTGTATTGAAAATTTTAAGGATCCATACTTATCTTAAAGTGCAGAAACCTTGGCGAATCTTACTAATTCTTAAAATGCCAACTAAAAAATGTTTTGGCGACTTTTTTGTAAAAATATTCAATTTTGTAAGGATTTTATATAGTTTCTAGAAAACTGTGGCGATTTTTTAAGTAAAATAATTTTATCCAATAGAATATGGGTGAATTGTTTTTGGAAAAAAATGAAAAATTAGCGAAACGAAAAAATTTAGCTCCTAAAATTGTCTTTGAATAGGTGACAAACAACAGTTTAAATTTTTTTTGTTTATTTATTTTTGAAAATCATTCTTTTTGTTTCCATTGGTTTCCAGATTTACTGTGTTAGGATAGCATTTATGGAAACATTTATTATACTACAATTAGATTTTGAGTTTCATCAATATGTGGGTACCACATTGTGTCAAATATTTCTTGCCTTCTCCATGTTAAATGTTTTTTGCACTCTAGTTGTTCTTTAGTCATTTGTAAAGTGTAAATAAAATGTTGCTGTTGTGTTTGTTATATGAATTAGGCTTCTGGGTTACTGAACTCTCATATTTTGTAATAGGTTCAGTGCTACGAGGGTGCTAAATATTCTATTCAAGTCTCCTTAATTTCTTTATATTTTAGTAGTTTGTAGTATGTCTTGATTCTTTTTCATATTATTATTATTATTTTTAACCGAAAATAAACTTGTATTAATATATAAAATTATTCTTGGCCAAAGCTAATCAGCAAGTACATCTATCGTTATGGAGCTTCTCCTCACAAAGTATATTTCTAAATTCAGATCTAAGGACAAAAAAAGACATACTAAGCTAGAATTCCAAGTGTTCCTACATGTTGCTTGACTGTAGAACTGACACAAAATACATCGAACTCTAAAAAACATGCATACTGAGTTAAACCTGCACGCTGCCCTGATCTTCGTGCTCCTCGCTGGTGTCCTGGTAGCCTACTCCTATATATCCGTTGGCACTTGATTTTGACAAACAGTTTCTGTATCAATATCCTCTCCATGGACAGAGCTCTGAGTTCCTTGATTGTTGGATGCCAAAGAGAGGTTCTGCATCCTCTGTGAAGCCACTAACACTCTCAGCTTTCCACACTCTGTTTCCAGATTATCAATTTTGCATTTTTGAGACAGAAGAAGGCTTGTCTGATTGGCATTATGCGATGCACTTGAATGCTCCAGTTCTGCAATTTTGGAGGTCAGGGCTAAACTGTCACTGCTGTTGGCCTAGGAGATCTCCTTGTGCCTTTGCAGAACCTTTTTTATTTCCTGAATATCATTGTGTGCCATTACTAACCAGTCAGCCTTCCAATCAAGTTCTCCCAATTCCATTAATAGAGGTCCTAGAATCCAACACTTTGGACCGATAAATGATTTCCACGAAGGTTCTCCAGCTCCCAAAACGTCCAAATTCCAAATGGGCGAGTCAACACACACAGGAATGAGGTTCCTGTTATCGCACAAGTTGTAGTTTGGGCAAAGCCCGACCCAACCACCAATTGGCGACAACTTAGAGAACACCTACCCACTGTCACCTTAGGCAGGTGTTCCCGTCACTTTAGAGGTGAGGTAGTCACCTCAATGGGGGAATCCTGGTGACCCTAGGGGGGATTGAGATGGAAAATGATATGTATGGATGGAAGCCCCTAAAGGTCAAGCTTCTAGATGAAAAAGGGGACTTGGAGATGAGTCTAGAGGGTTGCTTAAGGTTGCCAATGATTTGAGTAACCTGCCAAGTGTGAATACCTGTCTGAGGCACAAAGAAAACCAAGTGTATGATATAATATGTTAGTTGGACAAGCAAGTTAAGCTTGCTGTCTAATTGCAGCAAAAGTCAATGATATATATCAGCATATAGAAGATAATAAAGGCTGCAAAATATATGCTAAAAGTATAATTGAATAAGCAAAAGACAAGCTAGTGAAAGCTAGCTTAACTCAACAATGATAAAGCAATACTTTAGCACAAAAGCAAGGCTGAAACAAAAGCTCTCTGCAGTGATATTTATCAGCTTTATGGCTGTAATAAACCAAACTTTATAACAGAAAAATCAGCCAGTGAAAACCACTTCTAACTAGCTCAAAAAGTGCACTAGGGTTAGTACTTTGTGAGGGCAAATTTGTAGCCAATTCCTAGGGTTAGTTTAGGAGTTATCTAGGGTTAGAGAGTTAGTTTTCTGCAGCCCTAATGGCTGTAGGTTAGTTTTGTAACAGCAACAAGTTTTAGTGGGTGAAAGAGGATGCCTCAATGAGGCAAGAAAGTCTAGGGCTCAAGGAACAACTTCCAAGTGAAAGAACTTTAATACTTGAAACTTTCACGTTTACCAATGCAACGTTTTATTTTTCCAATGCAACGATTAGTGCCTTTGATTATGGGTTAATGGGGTCAAAAGAAAAGAGCTAGGGCTATTGCCTCCTTGGGGGTATAAATCCTCTTATTCCCCAAGGCAAGTAACCTTAGCTAGGGTTTAAAACTAAGGTGTGTATGCCCTTATACTTCCTTAGCAAATCCTTGCAACCAAGAATTCTATGCTTAAAAATATGATGGAGCTAAAGTAGGGGGGTGTATGCACTTATACTCCCTACCTAGCCTTAGCAAAATCAACCTTGAGCTTGAATTACAAATGATAGCAACAAGTAAAAAGCTTACCAATCCAAATAGCAACAAGATAGACCATAGCATGCCAGCCCAAGATAACCACCACAATAGCAAAAGAATGACCTCCAAGAGCTAGCGCATCATCATCATCAACTCCACAAACAAAGAAAGACCATATCATAGCACAAGAGAATCAAAAGCCTCAAGTGTAGCAAAAATATTCAGTCCAATACTTCTCACAATGGGAGAGTTATGTTTTTAAAATGAGATCTTATGATCTCTATTTATACAAATTGTTATTCACATAGTTTGCTCACATTAGCAAGGGTAAAACATAAGACAAGGGGTCCACAACCCTTATCTTACTCCTTGCAACCAAATAATATTAAACAATTCATCTTTAAATTCACTTTTACACAAAAGAAAAGCCTAAAGTAAGATGACGTCCTCCCTTTAGGGGACGTTTTGACACTAGGAGCAAGTCATTGGAGTTGGAGATGCATAGTTAGGCCTCCAAAGGACACATGTCACTCATCTAGGCCATCTCCTCATGGTCAATGTCTTCTTCTCAAAACGTACATGTGTCAATGAACATCTTCACCACCAAAACCCTAGCCCCTCTAGGTAACGTAAAGCTTCTAAAAGTGACGTTTTTCCTCTCCTAGGAAAAACGTTTGGCATGCAAGGGCTAGGTCATGTCATCCATAATGTCTTCTAGGCCTTCAAAGGTATTTCTCTCATCCGGCATATGGGCCCTTGGCATCCAACCTGTGGGCTTCAAGCCCCATGGAAGCCCAAGCTAGGTTTGTTCCTCCAAAACTGTCCACTAACTAGGTCTTGCAAAGACAAATAAGCACGCCCTCTAAGGATCTCAAGTCATAATATCATGGTGAGTAAATCAAATCAATAAATGAGTCACCTAAGCATGTGCATCAAAGATTACTTGGTCAAACAAGTAAGTGCTCAAAGACATTATGTGACTTACCAAGCTTGGATATGGGAGGGTTGACAAGGTGTCCTATTGGGTAGATCTTTCCCCAGGTCACAGAGTGTTTCCCAAGTGATCCCTCTCTAAGCCATGTGAAGTAGATGAAGTGGTTAAGGATCAAGACTCATTGGGCATGGAGTTCATGACATACAAGGGGTTGTAGCGTCTCATTCACGTGTGCCTTTGTAGAGGGTGTGGCACCTTCGTTTGCAATGCACTTTTTCCAAGCCCATCCTTTTGCCATTCTTTGTTTCTTTCATGTTTTAAACGACGAGTTGAAGGCCACTGTCCTGGCGTGGTGTCTAGAAAATGACAGTATCACTCACAAATACCTTGCGGAAATGAGAAGGCTGGCTCGTGATAAGACCCCCTTTCTCTCAGTTGTGTAACTGAGAGCCACTACCCTAGCTTGGTGGCCAGATGATGGTAATGTCATACCGCTAGATACCCATGATCATGATAGGCCAACTCGTGATGAAACCTCCTCCTATCCTCCAACTAACCCCCTAAGCATTCATTATTATTTTTTCTTGTAGGTCCCCCTTTTTTTATAGAGAAGCATTTCATTGCTTTCTCAAGGGATCCCTGGGCGAAGCATCTGAAAGGTTTATATATAGGCTTTTATCTTCTTAGCCAACAATAATCCCTTTGGGCCTTTAGCCCCTTCTTCCCATGGAATGAGCGACAACCCCCTCTTGGGTCAATACACCCTAAAATCAATCTTAGGAGACAAGGAAATGAGGGGTATGATGGCTAGGAATGGTATGATGGCTCTTCAAGGGAATTCCTAGTAGCAAACCCATTCTCGAGAAAGACCACTTACTAGGGCACAATGTCAACCACCATGGTGAGACAGGGCAAAAGGCATAATCTCCAAGCATATGTCATGAAATCTAAAGCAGTCTAAGATACAACATACTCAAAATGCCTCAAATATTGAAATGACACTCACCATAATCCCTGACTTGTTCCTCATGGAGCAAGGCTCAGTGCCTTTGGGAAGCCAGTTGGTGTGGTGGATGCCATCTGAAAATCCTGACCTCTGTGGTGGTGAGAAGGGTCTTCATCCGTGCAAGTGGATACTGCAAGTGGATACTGCTGGTCATGCAGTCTCTCAGCTCTCCATATCTGCAACTTGAGGGCCTTGAGACATGATCTCCTTAGTTATCCCAAAAGATGGGGATAACAGTTCCAAACAAGTTTAACGCTACACTAGAGCGAGCCCGAATTGCATGTCCGTTGTCGAGCAACACCACTATCAGTCCATTTACTTCCTTTCCCCTGTCTGTCTCAAAGCCAACCCGTTACCACAACTCGCTGTCCATTGCCTACGCTCCTCCCTGTTGTTGCTACGGTGTTGCAATTCATGCTACCCCCATCCAGAGTGATCCCATATGGTTTACCCCTTCACATATCTCTGCCTTGATAATCTAACTTCACACTCACCTGCATTCACTGTGCATACATGCTCGTATGCTCTTGAGGATCCTCCGCCATGTACCTCGCTTATGCGACCTTGGTTAATGCCTAAGTCACAGGGTTCGCCGAACCTAAAGCTTGAGGTTCGAAATTCAACAAACCTCAAGGTTCGCCGAACCTAATGTCGAACCTGAAAGAACTTGAATGTGTGCTCAAATTCGATCCTTAGGATGAATTTGAAGGAGAATTTTATTGAGTCTTGGGATGAGGTTTTATTAGGGTTCAATATATATAGCCGAACCTAAAGTCGAACCTCATCCAAACCTTATTGGAAAATTTGAACCTGAATCGAACCTAATCATTGCCAAACCCGAACTCGAACCTGAACCATGTGACTTAGGTTAACGCTGAACTGATATGACCTGCATTGATAGCCCTTGGTTGTGTGGTTTGATTTATAACACTGTCTATAAACATTAATTAAGTCTAGGGGATAGTGGATTGTGAAAAACCCCCATTTTCCATTAGGACTCCTAATTTTAAACTGGTGGCATACTTTGCCATGACATCTGCTTCACTCTTCATAAGTTTGTTGATATAAACTAGCAAAGAAAGAGTTGATTTAAGGTGAAGAAGATTTAATGACTTAGTTTTGTGAAGTATGATCAATATTCTATTGTTCTGCCTATTTATTTGGCATGGTTCATAATGCATATAGCTAATGTAAACAGATACTGTAATGAAAGAAGAGACACTTGTGATATCAGATATACTGGGGATGAAATGAAACTCAGATAGCACGACTGAAGAATTAGTATGACAAGGAAGTAAGAAGAGACACATAAATTGGTTGAGTCCAAAGTGGAGAGCTGTGTAGAAAGGAAAGTTTGTAGTTATGTCAAGTACAATAAATCAAAATATTTAGTGGGGGGATGTATACATAGCTCCTCCAAGCTTTTCAAAGTTGTTGGTGGGTAAGATCTTATCCATAAAGGAACAACCAAGACTAAATAAAACCCTGACTTATGTTGCTGGATATGCTAAGAATGTGCTATGACTCTGTGAGTAGTTGAATTAACGAGCTTTGAATGTGAAATTATGGAACAAGTTGCCAGGTACATTAGAGACCAAATTGAAAGGTAGCATTTTACTATAATGGATTAATGTTTATTTGCATTTTTCCCGATCCTAGTAAATATATCATTAGAATATAATGTTTTGGTCTGAGTTGCACAAAATGTTGAAACAGGTATGCCTGGAAACATGCCCTCTCCCAAGTTTTGGAAATGAGGAAACGCTGTATTTGAAAAATACAAAATTATAAACATTTCAAAAATTAGATTTAAAAAAAATTAGCGCATTATCTTGCAAATTGTAGAAGGATCAAGAAATTTAGTGTGTTTTAGGAATTATTTTAGACCTAGTTTGTCAC
>JZKD02S1143948.1:191031-220778 GCA_000966675.3 Picea glauca | reverse complement strand
CACAGTAAGTTCTTCCCTAGTTTAAATTATCTTGAGACATTGTAAAAGGAATCATTTTGTGTGAAAGAAAATTTAGAGCATCCAGAGAAGTGAGATGAGTAATTTGAAGGCTGCAAAGATCCCGTGAGTATCAAAATAACCAGATTTTACCAAGCTTCACAAGTACGTATCCAAGTCTATAAATTTTACATGGCTACAAATTATATGCTGCTTATTCAGTTTTGTGTTTTACAAAGTCTCTGAAGGTTTATTTTGATTGCAGGAACAATGCCTCCAAGAAAGCCAACTAATAGAGGATCACCAAGGGTGCCGAAGCTGAAAGAAACAAATTTAGGTGAAGGATCCTCTCTAGGGGTCACAAAACAATTGGAATACACTCTGAGACCAGAACCTATCATCAAAACAACAATAAAGAAGGTTTTTATTCAGCCTCCAGCCTTTGAAGATACAGAGGCAAGCAGAGGGACCAAGGAGACACTCCTACATTGCAGAGAGATCTTTGAAAAGATCAACTGGGAGGAATACCTGGAATATATCCCACACAGTGACCCAGATATAAGGTCACTCGACGACGAGGTGTTCTCGAAAATACGATTGTCATACCTGCATATGGTTGCGAGCATAACCCCTATTTTTCCCTGTATTGAAGTTCTGAAGTGGCTCATTGACCACGTAGAAACACATAAATGCTTAATCAACAATGACAATGGTGGGTGTGTTGGGGTGTTTTGATGCAGGAGCATCGCCAACTCATCAAGCAAGCCAACATATCAAGTGGAGATCAACTGGATAAACAAACCCAAAATTTTGAAGTGCTTTGGGATTGTAGCGCAAGTCTTTAATGAAGCCATTTATGAAGGCTCATTTGTGTGTTTTATTGGACCTTGAGCCTTAAGCTCTCGTCCTTTGGTAGATAGGAGGCATTTACTAGATTTAATGCTGGTAGATAGGATTTAAGTCTAGATTTGATAGTTTAGAGTTCAAGAGGGAAAATGGATATAGACACCCTCATTTGTATCATTGTAACATTAACAGGAGCAAGAAGAATCTAGACAGCATAGGAGAATAGCAGAGAGATGTAGAAGAACACCCATGTACAGATCTTGAATTAATAGAAGAAGTTGATTCAGATTCATGGCTGTTGTGTTATTCTCTGTATATGTGTGTTAAATGCTCTGCTTATGAATATTTCTTCCTGTTATACATTGTTGTTATGTTGTGCGTATGATTCCATGTGTTAAGATAGAAGTCTGAGAGAAAGTGAAGTGAGTTACAATTGCTTCTCTTTTGAGCAAGGATTCCTGCAAGGAGTGCAGTTGAAGTCATCTGTAAAGAGTGCATTGACAGAAGGCTCAGAGAGTAAACTCTTGTTCTCAAAGCACTCAGAAGTGAACGTGGGTTGCTAGAGCCATGCAAGGAGTGCGCAGGCTAAGGAAGGAGAATCTCAGTCATGAACTGAGCAGAAGCTTTGGAGGAATGCTGCTACGGGCATACGCAGAGTCAAAGGAATCTTGAACAGTTGAAGTGTTCACAAGTTTGCCGTAAGGAGTGCGTGCAAAGAACCTCGTTGAGGTTGAAGGAGTTTAGCAAAGCTCAGAAAGGATAGACCTCTGAGTCATTGAAGATTAGCGTAGATAAGTGTGACTTGAAGTTGCAATAAATGTCGCAGGTTGGTGAAGCGGCGAGTTAATCTCGTGGAGAGATACACTTTTCTCATTTCGTGGGTTATACAAGGAAGAACGGATGGTCAAAATCCTCTGAGGATATTTCACGAAGTTTCGAGTATCGTTAGATCGTGCAGAGGTGCAAGGAGGTTACGACGAGAAGATTCCAAAGAGTTTGAAGCTCAGGAGAGGTAGAGCCATCGATTCAGAGTCACAGGAGCCATCAGATCTACACGTGGTATCGTGTATCAGGGACTCGTGAGTTGAAGCCCCAAAAGTTGTGCAGCAAAAGCAACGATATCGCGAGACACGATATCCCTAAAATATCAGAGCCGTTCATTGTGGAGGATGCATGTAAGGAGATTCTCTCATGTAACGATATCCCTTTAGTTTCATGAGTGGCAAAGTGGAAAGAGGCTGTGAGCCGTCCATTTGTAGAAGACAGGTGGCAGAGATCTAGAGATATCACGAACTCGGGATTTTGCAAGTTGAGAGCCCAAGTGTTGGGTACTCCAAGTCGTGAGTGGCAAAGTGGCGAGAGGTTGTGAGCCATCCATTTGAAGAGGACAGTTGGCAGATATCGAGAGATCTCGCGAACTCGAGAGTTCACAGGGTGAATGCCCAAGTGTTTGGTATTAAAATTCATGAGAGGCGAGGTCACGAAGTGGAGAAGTGGTGAGAGGCTAGGAGCCGTCCATCTGAGGAGGACAGGTGGAGGAGATTGAGAGATCTCACAAACTCGGGAGTTCGCAAGGTGAAAACCCAAGTGTTGGGCATCCAAGGTTGCAAAGGCGCGAGAAGAGAATAGGAGAATAACCGTTGGATCTGGATCACAGGAGGACTGTTGGATCTGCACGAGGGATCGTGTGTCAGAGTCTACCAAGAAAATGCCCGAGAGTTTGGCTACAGGGATCGCAAGATTGCGAGAGGTGATATATTGACAGCTGGAGGTAGTGTGGGCTATACTGGAACACGAGTGGAATACAGGTGGCACGAAACCCTCGGGATCTCACTTTGAGAAGTCCCGAAGTATTGGAGTTAGGATTCGTGAGTTGTGAAGTGCCGAGAGACGAGGTTCGTGTGGTCACAAGGCAGAGCATAAGGTGGTACCTGTGTGATCGATGGGTGGACACATGTTTCCTGGAGGTAGAAGTCAACATTCCGTTGAATTCTCACATCTTGGGGATTCGTGGAATAGGAGGGTGAAAGATCGATAGTTCAAGCTACGAGGTCGCGAGTAGCGAAATCCCTTAGGGAGAAGTCAGCGAGTTGACTGACCATCGGGTCTTGGGGATCCGAGAACCTAGTGTTCAACCTTTGAACTCACGAAGTCATGAGTTTCGATTCCTCTATAAATCAAGGAAGGGGGGATCGTACGAGCGAGTTGTGGGAGAAAATTTCCCGATAGGGAAATAGAAGAATCTTGGAGTTCTTTGGGCCGAGAAGAAGAAGGTCCTGTGAGAGCGGACGTGCCATGGTTGGCACGCCTGTGTCAAGTGGTATCAGAGAAGAATTCTTGTCTGTATATTTCAGGCAAGAGAGGAAGGAGATAAAGAACACTCTGATACACACGTCAAGTGGTATCAGAGAAAATTTCTCTGTTTTATGTAGCAGAGAAAAAGAGAGAATTTCACCATGCCGCCGAGGAGAGAAAGACAATCACCCAATCTAGAGGATAGGGGGAACCAGAGAGGAAGAGGGATACAAGCCCAAAATCTAGAAATGGAGAGGCAGATACGTGATCTCTGAGTGAGATTAGAGGATATGGAAGAAGCACAGAGACGCACAGCCAGTGCTGGAGATCTAAGTGACTCCAAAGGCGAAGTTGAAATCAAACAACAAGGAGAATTTGCAGCCGAAGATGCAACCGATGAGCGATTAATTAAAGCTATNAACTCGGGAGTTCGCAAGTTGAGAGCCCAAGTGTTGGGTACTTCAAGTCGCGAGTGGCGAAGTGGTGAGAGGTTGTGAGCTGTCCATTTGAAGAGGACAGTTGGTAGAGATCGAGAGATCTCATGAACTCGGGAGTTCACAGGGTGAATACCCAAGTGTTTGGTATTAAAATTCGCGAGACGCAAGGTCACGAAGTGGCAAAGTGGCGAGAGGTTAGGAGCCGTCCATCTGAGGAGGACAGGTGGAGGAGATTGAGAGATCTCGTGAACTCGGGAGTTCGTAAGGTGAAAACCCAAGTGTTGGGCATCCAAGGTTGCGAAGGCGCGAGAAGAGAATAGTAGAATAACCGTTGGATTTAGATCATAGGAGGACCGTTGGATCCGCACGAGGGATCGTGTGTCGGAGTCTCGCAAGAAAAGGCCCGAGAGTTTGGCTACAGGGATCGCAAGATTGTGAGAGGCGATATCTTGATAGCTAGAGGTAGTGTGGGCCATACTGGAACGCTAGTGGAATACAGGTGGCACGAAACCCTCAGGATCTCACCGTGAGAAGTCCCAAAGTATTGGAGTTAGGATTCACGAGTCATGAAGTGCCGAGAGACGAGGTTTGTGTGGTCACATGGAAGAGCATAAGGTGGGACCCGTGTGATCGACGGGTGGACACGTGTTGCCCGGAGGTAGAAGTCAACATTTCGTTGAATTCTCGCATCTCGGGGATTCACGGAATAGGAGGGTGAAAGATCGACAGTTCAAGCTATGAGGTCGCGAGTTGCAAAATCCCTTAGGGAAAAGTCAACGAGTTGACTGACCATCGGGTATTGGGGATCCAAGAACCTAGTGTTCAACCTTTGAACTCGCGAAGTCATGAGTTTCGATTCCTTGATAAATCAAGGAAGGGGGGATCGTACGAGAGAGCTGTGGGAGAAAATTTCCTAATAGCGAAATAGAAGAAACTTGGAGTTCTTTGGGCCGAGAAGAAGGTCCTATGAGAGAGGACGTGCCGTGGTTTGCGCGCCTACGTCAAATGGTATCAGAGCATAATTCTTGTCTGTATATTTCAGGCAAGAGAGGCAGGAGATAAAGAACACTCTGATACACACGTCAAGTGGTATCAGAGAAAAATTCTCTGTTTTCTGTAGCAGAGAAAAAGAGAGAATTTCACCATGCCACCAAGGAGAGAAAGACAATCACCCGATCCAGAGGATAGGGGGAACCATAGAGGAAGAGGGATACAAGCCCAAAATATGGAAATGGAGAGGCAGATACGTGATGTCCGAGCAAGATTAGAGGATATGGAAGCAACACAGAGACGCACAACCAGTGCTAGAGATCTAAGTGACTCCGAAGGTGAAGTTGAAGACGAACAACAAGGAGAAGTTGTAGCCGAAGATAAAGCCAATGAGCGATTAATTAAAGCTATCGCCCAGATGAGTTCAAAAATAAAGATGGACATTCCATCCTATGAAGGGAATCTGGATACAAAAGAGCTTCTAGATTGGATTAGAGCTCTTGATACTTACTTCGATTATGAAGATATCAAAGAGGATAAAAAGGTTAGACATGCTGTCACAAAATTGAAGGGACACACAACATTATGGTGGGACGAGCTTCAAGAAGATAGACGTTCCAAAGGCAAGAAAAATATCAAAAGCTGGGATCAAATGATTGCGAAGATGAAGGCAAAGTTCATCCTAAGGGATTATCAAATCACACTATTCAGGAGAATGTAGAACCTGAGACAGAAGCTGATGATAGTGAAGGAGTATACTGAGGAGTTCTACAAGATAAATATCAGAGCAGGTCATCGGGAGAGTGATGATGAAAAAGTTGCCAGGTATATGAATGGCTTGAGATACGATATCCAGGACGAGATGAGTATGACGACCATCAGAACGGTGGAGGATGCGTATCATATGGCATTGAAAGATGAAGAGAAGCTAAGATGTAAGCCAACACAATGAGGCCGAGGTAGGAGCCAACCAAAAGGTAAGTCAGTTTCTCAAGATAGGTTCCAGAAATCTAAGGATGACTGGAAGAAGCCTCAGACTAGAACAAAAAAATATGGAAGTTCACAACGAGGCTAGCACGCTGAACAGTGAAGGCAACAGACAGAATAGGGTGGAGGATACGCCGATAATAACACATTTCCTCACACCAGAGGTAGAGGAAGAGGCAGAGGTGGAGTCATCACATGATTCANGAAAAGGCCCGAGAGTTTGGCTATAGGGATCGCAAGATTGTGAGAGGCGATATCTTGATAGCTAGAGGTAGTGTGGGCCATATTGGAACGCTAGTGGAATACAGGTGGCACAAAACCCTTAGTATCTCACCGTGAGAAGTCCCGAAGTATTGGAGTTAGGATTCGCGAGTCATGAAGTACTGAGAGACGAGGTTTGTGTGGTCACATGGAAGAGCATAAGGTGGGAATTGTGTGATCGACAGGTGGACATGTGTTGCCCGGAGGTAGAAGTCAACATTTCGTTGAATTCTCGCATCTCGGGGATTCACGGAATAGGAGGGTGAAAGATCAACAGTTCAAGCTACGAGGTCGCGAGTTGCGAAATCCCTTAGGGAAAAGTCAACGAGTTGACTGACCATCGGGTATTGGGGATCCGAGAACCTAGTGTTCAACCTTTGAACTCACGAAGTCATGAGTTTCGATTCCTTGATAAATCAAGGAAGGGGGGATCGTACGAGAGAGCTGTGGGAGAAAATTTCCTAATAGCGAAATAGAAGAACCTTGGAGTTCTTTGGGCTGAGAAGAAGAAGGTCCTATGAGAGCGGACGTGCCGTGGTTTGCGCGCCTACGTCAAATGGTATCAGAGCATAATTCTTGTCTGTATATTTCAGGCAAGAGAGGCAGGAGATAAAGAACACTCTGATACACACGTCAAGTGGTATCAGAGAAAAATTCTCTGTTTTCTGTAGCAGAGAAAAAGAGAGAATTTCACCATGCCACCAAGGAGAGAAAGACAATCACCCGATCCAGAGGATAGGGGGAACCATAGAGGAAGAGGGATACAAGCCCAAAATATGGAAATGGAGAGGCAGATACGTGATGTCCGAGCAAGATTAGAGGATATGGAAGCAACACAGAGACGCACAACCAGTGCTAGAGATCTAAGTGACTCCGAAGGTGAAGTTGAAGACGAACAACAAGGAGAAGTTGTAGCCGAAGATAAAGCCAATGAGCGATTAATTAAAGCTATCGCCCAGATGAGTTCAAAAATAAAGATGGACATTCCATCCTATGAAGGGAATCTGGATACAAAAGAGCTTCTAGATTGGATTAGAGCTCTTGATACTTACTTCGATTATGAAGATATCAAAGAGGATAAAAAGGTTAGACATGCTGTCACAAAATTGAAGGGACACACAACATTATGGTGGGACGAGCTTCAAGAAGATAGACGTTCCAAAGGCAAGAAAAATATCAAAAGCTGGGATCAAATGATTGCGAAGATGAAGGCAAAGTTCATCCTAAGGGATTATCAAATCACACTATTCAGGAGAATGTAGAACCTGAGACAGAAGCTGATGATAGTGAAGGAGTATACTGAGGAGTTCTACAAGATAAATATCAGAGCAGGTCATCGGGAGAGTGATGATGAAAAAGTTGCCAGGTATATGAATGGCTTGAGATACGATATCCAGGACGAGATGAGTATGACGACCATCAGAACGGTGGAGGATGCGTATCATATGGCATTGAAAGATGAAGAGAAGCTAAGATGTAAGCCAACACAATGAGGCCGAGGTAGGAGCCAACCAAAAGGTAAGTCAGTTTCTCAAGATAGGTTCCAGAAATCTAAGGATGACTGGAAGAAGCCTCAGACTAGAACAAAAAAATATGGAAGTTCACAACGAGGCTAGCACGCTGAACAGTGAAGGCAACAGACAGAATAGGGTGGAGGATACGCCGATAATAACACATTTCCTCACACCAGAGGTAGAGGAAGAGGCAGAGGTGGAGTCATCACATGATTCACGTGTGGAAATAATGGACACAAGGCAGTTGACTGTCCAGATAGGAAGAAGGATGGAGGAGAAGCTCACATCGCCGAGGCACAGAGGCGAGATGCTGAAGAAAAAGATGCAGAAGATGGAAGGTCATTGATGATGCGTAAGGTTCTCTTAACACCTGAGAAGGATGTGGAGGACACAACTCAAAGAAACATACTTTTCAGAAACACATGCAAGACCAAATATCAGAAGCGCAAGGTTATTGTGGACAGTGGAAGCACAAACAATCTCGTTTCAACCGAGATGGTGGAGAAATTAGAATTGGAGACAACTGATCACCCGAGTCCATACAAAGTTTCATGGCTACANAAGATGAAGGCAAAGTTCATCCCAAGGGATTATCAAATCACACTGTTCAGGAGAATGCCGAACCTGAGACAGAAGTTGATGACAGTGGAGTATACTGAGGAGTTATACAAGCTAAATATCAGAGCAGGTCATCGGTAGATCAATGATGAAAAAGTTTCCAGGTATATGAATGGCTTGAGATACGATATCCAGAACGAGATGAGTATGACGACCATCAGAACGGTGGAGGATGCGTATCAGATGGCGTTGAAAGCTGAAGAGAAGCTGAGCCATAAACCAACACAATGAGGCCGAGGTAGGAGCCAACCAAAAGGTAAGTCAGTTTCTCAAGATAGGTTCCAAAAATCCAAGGATGACTGGAAGAAGCCTCAGACTAGAATGGAAAAAATGGAAGTTCATAGCGAGGCCAACACGCTGAACAACGAAGGCAGCAGACATAATAGGGCGGAGGATGCGCTGATAATAACACATTTCCTCACACTAGAGGTAGATGAAGAGGTAGAGGTGGAGTCATCACATGCTTCACGTGTGAAAAGAATGGACACAAGGCAGTTGACTGTCCAGATAGGAAGAAGGATGGAGGAGAAGCTCACATTTCCAAGGCACAGAGGTGAGATGCTGAAGCAGAAGATGCAGAAGATAGAAGGTCATTGATGAAGCGTAAGGTTCTCTTAACACCCGAGAAGGAGGTGGAGGACACAGCTCAAAGAAACATACTTTTCAGAAACACATGCAAGACCAAATATCGGAAATGCAAGGTTATTGTGGACAGTGGAAGCACAGACAATCTCGTTTCAACCGAGATGGTGGAGAAACTAGAATTGGAGACAACTGATCACCCGAGTCCATACAAAGTTTCATGGCTACAGAAGGGACATCATGTAAGTGTCACTAAACAATGCTTATTTGACGTCAAGATAGGAGGATACAATGATAAAATACTCTATGATGTTATTCCTATGGATGTATGTCATTTATTTCTAGGCAGACCATGGCAATATGACAGGAACGTAGTTCATGATGGGAATATGAATATGTATACTTTGGAGAAGAATGGAAGAACACATATGCTACTTCCAATTAAAGAGATAGAAGTAAAACTAGAACCGAGGAATACTGTACTTCTCATGAGTGGGAAGGAACTTCTGGCGGAAGTAAAAAAGAAGGAAGATCCACAATTCTTTATGGTCAGGAAACCAAAAATTGTTTTGACCAGCACAAGAGTGGATGATTTGCCGGAAGAAATTTAGGAACTGCTGGAAGAGTTCGCTGACATCGTGGTAGATGAATTACCTCATTTGTTGCCATCGATGAGGAGTGTGAGTCATCATATAGACCTCATACCAGGAGCCAGTTTGCCAAACAAAGCTACGTACAGGTTGACGCTGCAGGAGAACGAAGAAGTTAAAAGGCAGGTGCAGGAACTATTGGATAAAGGACTGATCAAGGAAAGTTTAAGTCTGTGTGCCATTCCAATGGTATTGAGTCCAAAGAAAGATGGAGGTTGGAGAATGTGCACTGATTCTAGAGCCATTAACAAGATAACCATCAGGTACAGGTTTCCATTGCCACGGATGGATGACTTGATGGACTTTTTAAGTGGAGCCAAATTTTTTTCAAAGGTTGATTTGAAAAGCGGATATCATTAGATTCGCATGAGGGAAGGCAATGAATGGAAGACAACCTTCAAAACCAATGAAGGGTTGTATGAATGGATAGTTATGTCGTTTGGCTTGACAAATGCACCGAGTACCTTCATGAGATTGATGAATGAAGTGCTGAAGGAATTCATTGGTAAGTTTTTCATTGTTTATCTGGATGGCATATTGATTTTCAGCAAAACGAAAGCAGAACGTCTGAAGCATTTAGCTGCAGTAATGATGAAGCTACAACAGGAGAAGCTGTTGATCAACATGAGGAAATATTCATTTATGAAGAAAGAAATCATTTACTTGGAATTTGTTATATCGGCAAATGAATTAAAAATGGATCCAAGTAAAGTGGAGGTAATTAAAAATTGGCCACCATTGAGAAATATTTTCGAGGTGAGAAGTTTTCATGGATTGGCTAGTTTCTATCGAAAATTCATTAGGAATTTCAGTGGAATTAGCACAACAATGATGGACACAGTCAAGAAAAGACATAAATCTTTTCATTGGACTGAAGAGGCAGAGAAGAGTTTCAACCTGTTGAAGCGAAATATTACAGAACAACCAGTTTTAGTGTTGCCGGATTTTACGAAGGTGTTCTAGGTGAAATGTGATGCAAGTGGCTTTGCCATAGGAGCGGTCTTGAGCCAGGAGGACAGACCAATTGCATATTTCAGTGAGAAGCTGGATGAGGAAAAAGTAAAGTACTCCATGTATGACAAAGAATTTTATGCTATCATACAGGCGTTGAAGAAGTGGAGGCATTACTTGATCCCAAAAGAATTTGTTCTGTATAGTGATAATCATGCATTACAGTTTGTGACTCAACAGGAGAAGTTGAATCAGAAACATGCTAAATGGNAGAAGTAAAACTAGAACCGAGGAATACTGTACTTCTCATGAGTGGGAAGGAACTTCTGGCGGAAGTAAAAAAGAAGGAAGATCCACAATTCTTTATGGTCAGGAAACCAAAAATTGTTTTGACCAGCACAAGAGTGGATGATTTGCCGGAAGAAATTTAGGAACTGCTGGAAGAGTTCGCTGACATCGTGGTAGATGAATTACCTCATTTGTTGCCATCGATGAGGAGTGTGAGTCATCATATAGACCTCATACCAGGAGCCAGTTTGCCAAACAAAGCTACGTACAGGTTGACGCTGCAGGAGAACGAAGAAGTTAAAAGGCAGGTGCAGGAACTATTGGATAAAGGACTGATCAAGGAAAGTTTAAGTCTGTGTGCCATTCCAATGGTATTGAGTCCAAAGAAAGATGGAGGTTGGAGAATGTGCACTGATTCTAGATCCATTAACAAGATAACCATCAGGTACAGGTTTCCATTGCCACGGATGGATGACTTGATGGACTTTTTAAGTGGAGCCAATTTTTTTTCAAAGGTTGATTTGAAAAGCGGATATCATTAGATTCGCATGAGGGAAGGCAATGAATGGAAGACAACCTTCAAAACCAACGAAGGGTTGTATGAATGGCTAGTTATGTCGTTTGGCTTGACAAATGCACCGAGTACCTTCATGATATTGATGAATGAACCGCTGAAGGAATTCATTGGTAAGTTTGTCATTGTTTATCTAGATGGCATATTGATTTTCAGCAAAACGAAAGCAGAACGTCTGAAGCATTTAGCTGCAGTAATGATGAAGCTACAACAGGAGAAGTTGTTGATCAACATGAGGAAATATTCATTTATGAAGAAATAAATCATTTACTTGGGATTTGTTATATCGGCAAATGAATTAAAAATGGATCCAAGTAAAGTGGAGGTAATTAAAAATTGGCCACCACCGAGAAATATTTTCGAGGTGAGAAGTTTTCATGGATTGGCTAGTTTCTATCGAAAATTCATTAGGAATTTCAGTGGAATTAGCGCAGCGATGATGGACACAGTCAAGAAAAGACATAAATATTTTCATTGGACTGAAGAGGCAGAGAAGAGTTTCAACCTGTTGAAGCGAAATATTACAGAACAACCAGTTTTAGTGTTGCCGGATTTTACGAAGGTGTTCTAGGTGAAATGTGATGCAAGTGGCTTTGCCATAGGAGCGGTCTTGAGCCAGGAGGACAGACCAATTGCATATTTCAGTGAGAAGCTGGATGAGGAAAAAGTAAAGTACTCCATGTATGACAAAGAATTTTATGCTATCATACAGGCGTTGAAGAAGTGGAGGCATTACTTGATCCCAAAAGAATTTGTTCTGTATAGTGATAATCATGCATTACAGTTTGTGACTCAACAGGAGAAGTTGAATCAGAAACATGCTAAATGGGTAGAGTATATGCAGATTTTTACATTTGTAATTAAACACATTTCAGGTACTGCTAACAAAGTGGCGGATGATTTGAGCAGGAAGTGTTTGTTGCTACAAGAGTTCCGAATCAAAACATTGGGTTTTGAAAATATTAGGGACATGTATGCAGGTGATGCAGATTTTGCAGAGGCATATGAAGCAGCTGAGAATCCAGTTCTCAAAGACAGAAGCCCATGGATAGATTGTATGATCCAGGAAGGACTGTTGTTCAGAGGAAATCAACTGTGTATTCCAAATTGCTCCATGAGGGAGAATATGCTAAAAGAAAAGCACAGTGGTGGATTGGTAGGGCATTTTGGCCACGACAAGACATTTTCAAAGCTAAGCGAAGCATACTTTTGGCTAGGGCTGTGATTGGAAGTCAAGAAGTTTGTCGACAAATGTAGAATTTGCCAGCATTCGAAGGGCAGGAAACAAAATGCGATATTCTATCAACCATTACCCATACTCGAGAGGATAGAAAGGGAATCCCTTCAGTTTCGTGAGCGACGAAGTGGCGAGAGGCTGTGAGCTGTCCATCTATATAAGACAGGTGGCAGAGATCTAGAGATCTCACTAACTTGGGAGTTCACAGGTTGAGAGCCCAAGTGTTGGGTACTCCAAGTCGCGAGTGGCGAAGTGGTGAGAGGCTGTGAGCCGTCCATCTCAGGAGGAGAGGTGGTAGAGATCGAGAGATCTCGCAAACTCGGGAGTTCGCAGGGTGAACGCCCAAGTGTTTGGTATTAAAAGTCGCGAGACGCGAGGTCACGAAGCAGCGAAGTGGCGAGAGGCTAGGAGTCATCCATCTAAGGAGGATAGGTGGAGGAGATCGAGAGATCTCACGAACTCGGGAGTTCGCAAGGTGAAAACCAAAGTGTTGGGCATCCAAGTTGGCAAAGGCGCGAGAAGCGAATAGGAGAATAACCATTGGATCCAGATCACAGGAGCACTGTTGGATCCGCATGAGGGATCGTGTGTTAGAGTCTCACAAGAAAAGGCCTGAGAGTTNTTTTACATTTGTAATTAAACACATTTCAGGTACTGCTAACAAAGTGGCTGATGCTTTGAGCAAGAAGTGTTTGTTGCTGCAAGAGTTCCGAATCAAAACATTGGGTTTTGAAAATATTAGGGACATGTATACAGGTGATGCATATTTTGCAGAGGCATATGAAGTAGCTGAGAATCCAATTCTCAGAGACATAAGCCCATGAATAGATTATATGATCCAGGAAGGACTGTTGTTCAGAGGAAATAAACTGTGTATTCCAAATTGCTCCATGAGGGAGAATATGCTAAAATAAAATCACAGTGGTGGATTGGCAGGGCATTTTGGCCATGACAAGACATTTTCAAAGCTAAGAGAAGCATACTTTTCACTAGGGATGTGATCGAAAGTCAAGAAGTTTGTCGACAAATGTATAATTTACCAGCATTTGAAGGGCAGGAAGAAGAATGCGATATTCTATCAACCATTACCCATACCCGAGAGGATAGAAAGAGAAGCCCTTCAGTTTCATGAGCGGTGAAGTGGCGAGAGGCTGTGAGCCGTCCATCTGTATAAGACAGGTGGCAGAGATCTAGAGATCTCGCGAACTCGGGAGTTCTCAGGTTGAGAGCCCAAGTGTTGGGTACTCCAAGTCGCGAGTGGCGAAGTGGTGAGAGGCTATGAGCCGTCCATCTGAAGAGGACAGGTGGCAGAGATCGAGAGATCTCACGAACTTGGGAGTTCGCAGGGTGAACGCCCAAGTGTTTGGTATTAAAAGTTGCGAGACGCGAGGTCACAAAGCGGCGAAGTGGCGAGAGGCTAGGAGTCGTCCATCTGAGGAGGACAGGTGGAGGAGATCGAGAGATCTCACGAACTCGAGAGTTCACAAGGTGAAAACCCAAGTGTTGGGCATCCAAGGCTGCAAAGGCGCGAGAAGTGAATAGGAGAATAACCGTTGGATCCGGATCACAGGAGGACCGTTGGATCCGCATGAGGGATTGTGTGTTAGATTCTCGCAAGAAAAGGCTCGAGAGTTTGGCTACAGGGATCGTGAGATTGCGGGAGGCGATATCTTGACAGATAGAGGCAGTGTGGACCATATTGGAATGTGAGTGGAATACAAGTGGCACAAAACCCTCAGGATCTCGCCGCGAGAAGTCCCGAAGTATTGGCGTTAGGATTCACGAGTCGCAAAGTGCCGAGAGACGAGGTTCGTGTGGTCTCATGGCAGAGAATAAGGTGGGACCCGCATGATCGATGGGTGGACATGTGTTGCCTAGAGGTAGAAGTCAACATTCCGTTGAATTCTCGCATCTCAGGGATTCGCGGAATAGGAGGGTGAAATATCGACAGTTCAAGCTACGAGGTCGCGAGTAGCGAAATCCCTCAGGGAAAAGTCAGCGAGTTGACTGACCATCGAGTCTCGGGGATCCGAGAACCCAGTGTTCAACCTTTGAACTCACGAAGTCACNGAGGTAGAGGAAGAGGCAGAGGTGGAGTCATCACATGATTCATGTGTGGAAAGAATGGACACAAGGCAGTTGACTGTCCAGATAGGAAGAAGGATGGAGGAGAAGCTCACATCGCGGAGGCAAAGAGGCGAGATGCTGAAGCAAAAGATGCAGAAGATGGAAGGTCATTGATGATGCGTAAGGTTCTCTTAACACCTGAGAAGGAGGTGGAGGACACAACTCAAAGAAACATACTTTTCAGAACCACATGCAAGACCAAATATCGGAAGTGCAAGGTTATTGTGGACAGTGGAAGCACAAACAATCTCGTTTCAACCGAGATGGTGGAGAAATTAGAATTGGAGACAACTGATCACCCGAGTCCATACAAAGTTTCATGGCTACATAAGGGACATCAGGTAAGTGTCACTAAACAATGCTTAGTTGACATCAAGATAGGAGGATACAATGATAAAATACTCTGTGATGTTATTCCTATGGATGTATGTCATTTATTTCTAGGCAGACCATGGCAATATGATAGGAACGTAGTTCATGATGGGAAGATGAATATGTATACTTTGGAGAAGAATGGAAGAACACATATGCTACTTCCAATTAAAGAGAAAGAAGTAAAAATAGAACTGAGGAATACTGTAATTCTCATGAGTGGGAAGGAACTTCTGGCGGAAGTAAAAAAGAAGGAAGATCCACAATTCTTTATGGTCAGGAAACCGAAAATTGTTTTAACCAGCACAAGAGTGGATGATTTGCCGAAAGAAATTCAAGAACTGCTGGAAGAGTTCACTGACATCATGGTAGATGAATTACCTCATTCATTGCCATCGATGAGGAGTGTGAGTCATCATATAGACCTCATACCAGGAGCCAGTTTGCCAAACAAAGCTACGTACAGGTTGACGCCGCAGGAGAACGAAGAAGTTAAAAGGCAGGTGCAGGAACTGTTGGATAAAGGACTGATCAGGGAAAGTTTAAGTCTGTGTTCCGTTCCAACGGTATTGAGTCCAAAGAAAGATGGAGGTTGGAGAATGTGAACTGATTCCAGAGCCATTAACAAGATAACCATCAGGTACATGTTTCCATTTCCACGGATGGATGACTTGATGGACTATTTAAGTGGAGCCAAATATTTTTCAAAGGTTGATTTGAAAAGCGGATATCATCAGATTCACATGAGGGAAGGCGATGAATGGAAGACAGCCTTCAAAACCAACGAAGGGTTGTATGAATGGCTAGTCATGCCGTTTGGCTTGACAAATGCACCGAGTACCTTCATGAGATTGATGAATGAAGTGCTGAAGGAATTCATTGGTAAGTTTGTCATTGTTTATCTGGATGAGATATTGATTTTCAGAAAAACGAAAGAAGAACATCTGAAGCATTTAGCTGCAGTAATGACAAAGCTACAGCAGGAGAAGCTGTTGATTAACATGAGGAAATATTCATTTATGAAGAAAGAACTCATTTACTTGGGATTTTTTATATCGGCAAATGAATTAAAAATGGATCCAAGTAAAGTGGAGGTAATTAAAAATTGACCACCACCGAGAAATATTTTCGAGGTGAGAAGTTTTCATGGATTGGCTATTTTCTATTGAAAATTCATTAGGAATTTCAGTGGAATTAGCGCACCGATGATGGAAACAGTCAAGAAAAGACATAAATCTTTTCATTGGACTGAAGAGGCAGAGAAGAGTTTCAACCTGTTGAAGCGAAAGATTACAGAACAACTAGTTTTAGTGTTGTCGGATTTTACGAAGGTGTTCTAGGTGAAATGTGATGCAAGTGGCTTTGCCATAGGAGCGGTCTTGAGCCAGGAGGACAGACCAATTGCATATTTCAGTGAGAAGATGGATGAGACAAAAGTAAAGTACTCCACATATGACAAAGAATTTTATGCTATCATACAGGCGTTGAAGAAGTGGAGGCATTACTTGATCCCAAAAGAATTTGTTCTGTATAGTGATAATCATGTATTACAGTTTGTGACTCAACATGAGAAGTTGAATCAGAAACATGCTAAATGGGTAGAGTATATGCAGATTTTTACATTTGTAATTAAACACATTTCAGGTACTGCTAACAAAGTGGCTGATGCTTTGAGCAAGAAGTGTTTGTTGCTGCAAGAGTTCCGAATCAAAACATTGGGTTTTGAAAATCTTAGGGACATGTATACAGGCGATGCATATTTTGCAGAGGAATATGAAGTAGCTGAGAATCCAATTCTCAGAGACATAAGCCCATGAATAGATTATATGATCCAGGAAGGACTGTTGTTCAGAGGAAATCAACTGTGTATTCCAAATTGCTCCATGAGGGAGAATATGCTAAAATAAAATCATAGTGGTGGATTGGCAGGGCATTTTGGCCATGACAAGACATTTTCAAAGCTAAGAGAAGCATACTTTTCACTAGGGATGTGATCGGAAGTCAAGAAGTTTGTCGACAAATGTATAATTTACCAGCATTTGAAGGGCATGAAGCAAAATGCGATATTCTATCAACCATTACCCATACCCGAGAGGATAGAAAGGGAAGCCCTTCAGTTTCATGAGCGGTGAAGTGGCGAGAGGCTGTGAGCCATCCATCTGTATAAGACAGGTGGCAGAGATCTAGAGATCTCGCGAACTCGGGAGTTCTCAGGTTGAGAGCCCAAGTGTTGGGTACTCCAAGTCGCGAGTGGCGAAGTGGTGAGAGGTTGTGAGCCATCCATCTGAAGAGGACAGGTGGAAGAGATCGAGAGATCTCGCGAACTCGGGAGTTCGCAGGGTGAACGCCCAAGTGTTTGGTATTAAAAGTTGCGAGACGCGAGGTCACAAAGCGGCGAAGTGGCGAGAGGCTAGGAGTCGTCCATCTGAGGAGGACAGGTGGAGGAGATCGAGAGATCTCACGAACTCGAGAGTTCACAAGGTGAAAACCCAAGTGTTGGGCATCCAAGGCTGCAAAGGCGCGAGAAGTGAATAGGAGAATAACCGTTGGATCCGGATCACAGGAGGACCGTTGGATCCGCATGAGGGATTGTGTGTTAGATTCTCGCAAGAAAAGGCTCGAGAGTTTGGCTACAGGGATCGTGAGATTGCGGGAGGCGATATCTTGACAGATAGAGGCAGTGTGGACCATATTGGAATGTGAGTGGAATACAAGTGGCACAAAACCCTCAGGATCTCGCCGCGAGAAGTCCCGAAGTATTGGCGTTAGGATTCACGAGTCGCAAAGTGCCGAGAGACGAGGTTCGTGTGGTCTCATGGCAGAGAATAAGGTGGGACCCGCATGATCGATGGGTGGACATGTGTTGCCTAGAGGTAGAAGTCAACATTCCGTTGAATTCTCGCATCTCAGGGATTCGCGGAATAGGAGGGTGAAATATCGACAGTTCAAGCTACGAGGTCGCGAGTAGCGAAATCCCTCAGGGAAAAGTCAGCGAGTTGACTGACCATCGAGTCTCGGGGATCCGAGAACCCAGTGTTCAACCTTTGAACTCACGAAGTCACGAGTTTCGATTCCTCGATAAATCAAGGAAGGGGGGATCGTACGAGAGAGCTGTGGGAGCAGATTTCCCGATAGGGAAATAGAAGAAACTTGGAGTTCTTCGGGCCGAGAAGAAGAAGGTCCTGTGAGAGCGGATGTGTCATGGTTGGCATGCCTATGTCATGTTCCTTCCAGCAGAGGTCTAGAAATACTACAAGATACGAGACCTCGAGGTGCAACTAAATACATATTTCATCGTGAAGTTCTATAAGTGCCATGACACCAGCTAGGTGATGGCCTCATGGTGGAGGGAAGACAATAAATACACCAACCGAAGCACTGGCTGGTACCATATGACCAACATGAGGGAGACATACATCTACTTGATGGCTCTCATTTGTAGATTATATGGAGAGAAGGACTACTCTAGGTTTTNAAGCTACGAGGTCGCGAGTAGCGAAATCCCTCAGGGAAAAGTCAGCGAGTTGACTGACCATCGAGTCTCGGGGATCCGAGAACCCAGTGTTCAACCTTTGAACTCACGAAGTCACAAGTTTCGATTCCTCGATAAATCAAGGAAGGGGGGATCGTACGAGAGAGTTATGGGAGCAGATTTCCCGATAGGGAAATAGAAGAAACTTGGAGTTCTTCGGGCCGAGAAGAAGAAGGTCCTATGAGAGAAGATGTGTCATGGTTGGCATGCCTGTGTCATGTTCCTTCCAGCAGAGGTCTAGAAATACTACAAGATACGAGACCTCGAGGTGCGACTAAATACATATTTCATCGTGAAGTTCTATAAGTTCCATGACACCAGCTAGGTGATGGCCTCATGGTGGAGGGAAGACAAGAAATACACCAACCGAAGCACTGGCTGGTACCATATGACCAACATGAGGGAGACATACATCTACTTGATGGCTCTCATTTGTAGATTATATGGAGAGAAGGACTACTCTAGGTTTTCAGAGGCATGGATGCCCTTAGCTTACAAAATGGAAATCTCTAGGAGCAGCTTGAACTGGGGAGCGATACTTTCTAAACAACTAAGCATCTGTATCCAACAGGCTTAGACACCAAAGGAAGGAGAGACACCAACCTTCTACATGGATTCATATTTTCTTGATGTCATGTGCTCCCGAAACATCTTCACTGACATGAATCTGAGCTGGCATGTTGCAGAGCTCCCAGACCACGTTTAATTCAGAATCCTATGCGAGAATAGGTACAAGAAGTCTTACTCCCTCATTAGTGATGAATTCACCGCACAAATTTATTTCATTCTTTTTAAGAAAGAATTCCCGAGACTATCGACTGTGGCCAAGAAGATGATATCAAAGTTAGGCCACTGGTACTTGGATGAGCATGACACCTACATCAGGGTGTGCGAGGCCACTAGAGCACCACATATCCTACTAGCTCATGTCTCAGACCATCTTTTAGTAGGATAAATATGCTACCAAACCATCCTGCAAGGCTACAACACCACCTTGGNTTTTCATTGGACTGAAGAGGCAGAGAAGAGTTTCAACCTGTTGAAGCGAAATATTACAGAACAACCAGTTTTAGTGTTGCCGGATTTTACGAAGGTGTTCTAGGTGAAATGTGATGCAAGTGGCTTTGCCATAGGAGCGGTCTTGAGCCAGGAGGACAGACCAATTGCATATTTCAGTGAGAAGCTGGATGAGGAAAAAGTAAAGTACTCCATGTATGACAAAGAATTTTATGCTATCATACAGGCGTTGAAGAAGTGGAGGCATTACTTGATCCCAAAAGAATTTGTTCTGTATAGTGATAATCATGCATTACAGTTTGTGACTCAACAGGAGAAGTTGAATCAGAAACATGCTAAATGGGTAGAGTATATGCAGATTTTTACATTTGTAATTAAACACATTTCAGGTACTGCTAACAAAGTGGCTGATGCTTTGAGCAGGAAGTGTTTGTTGCTACAAGAGTTCCGAATCAAAACATTAGGTTTTGAAAATATTAGGGACATGTATGCAGGCGATGCAGATTTTGCAGAGGCATATGAAGCAACTGAGAATCCAGTTCTCAAAGACATAAGCCCATGGATAGATTATATGATCCAGAAAGGAATGTTGTTCAGAGGAAATCAACTGTGTATTCCAAATTGCTCCATGAGGGAGAATATTCTAAAAGAAAATCACAGTGGTGGATTGGCAGGGCATTTTGGCCACGACAAGACATTTTCAAAGCTAAGCGAAGCATACTTTTGGCTAGGGCTGTGATTGGAAGTCAAGAAGTTTGTCGACAAATGTAGAATTTGCCAGCATTCAAAGGGCAGGAAACAAAATGCGATATTCTATCAACCATTACCCATACCCGAGAGGATAGAAAGGGAATCCCTTCAGTTTCGTGAGCGACGAAGTGGCGAGAGGCTGTGAGTCGTCCATCTATATAAGACAGGTGGCAGAGATCTAGAGATCTCACTAACTCGGGAGTTCACAGGTTGAGAGCCCAAGTGTTGGGTACTCCAAGTCGCGAGTGGCGAAGTGGTGAGAGGCTATGAGCCGTCCATCTGAGGAGGATAGGTGGTAGAGATCGAGAGATCTCGCAAACTCGGGAGTTCGCAGGGTGAACGCCCAAGTGTTTGGTATTAAAAGTCACGAGACGCGAGGTCACGAAGTAGCGAAGTGGCGAGAGGCTAGGAGTCATCCATCTAAGGAGGACAGGTGGAGGAGATCGAGAGATCTCACGAACTCAGGAGTTCGCAAGGTGAAAACCAAAGTGTTGGGCATCCAAGGTTGCAAAGGCGCGAGAAGCGAATAGGAGAATAACCGTTGGATCCGGATCACAGGAGGACTGTTGGATCCGCATGAGGGATCGTGTGTTAGAGTCTCACAAGAAAAGGCCCAAGAGTTTGGCTACGGGGATAGCGAGATTGCGAGAGGTGATATCTTGATAGATGGAGGCAGTGTGGGCCATACTGGAACATGAGTGGAATATAGGTGGCACAAAACCCTCTGTATCTCTCCGCGAGAAGTCCCGAAGTATTGGAGTTAGGATTCGCGAGTTGCAAAGTGCCGAGAGACGAGGTTTGTGAGGTCGCATGGTAGAGCATAAGGTGGGACTCGCGTGATCGACAGGTGGACACGTGTTGCATGGAGGTAGAAGTCAACATTCCATTGAATTCTCGCATCTCGGGGATTTGTGGAATAGGAGGGTGAAAGATCGATAGTTCAAGCTACGAGGTCGCAAGTAGCGAAATCCCTCAGGGAAAATTCAGCGAGTTGACTGACCATCGGGTCTCGGGGATCCGAGAACCCAATGTTCAACCTTTGAACTCACGAAGTCACGAGTTCTGATTCCCCGATAAATCAAGGAAGGGGGGATCGTACAAGAGAGATGTGGGAGCAGATTTCCCGATAGGGAAATAGAAGAACCTTGGAGTTCTTTAGGCCGAGAATAAGAAGGTCCTATGAGAGAGGACGTGCTGTGTTTGGCGCGCCTGCATCATGTTCCTTCCAGTAGAGGTCCATAAATACTACAAGATATGAGACCTCAAGGTGCGACTAAATACATATTTCATCGTGAAGTTCTATAAGTGCCATGACACCATCTAGGTGATGGCATCATGGTGGAGGGAAGACAAGAAATACACTAACCTAAGCACTGGCTGGTGCAAGACGACCAACATGAGGGAGCCATACATCTACTTGATGGCTCTCATCTATAGATTATATGGAGAGAAGGACTGCTCCAGGTTTTCAGAGCCATGGATGCCCTTAGCTTACAAAATGGAAATATCTAGGAGCAGCTTGAACTGGGGAGCGATACTTTCTAAACAACTAAGCATCTGTATCCAACAGGATTAGATGCCAAAGGAAGGAGAGACACCAACCTTCTACATGGCTTCATATTTGCTCGATGTCATGTGCTCCCGAAACATCTTCACTGACATGAATCTGAGCTGGCATGTTGCAGAGCTCCCAGTCCACATTTAATTCAGAATCCTATGGGAGAATAGGTACAAGAAGTGTTACTCCCTCATTTGTGATGAATTAACCGCACAAATTTATTTCATTCTTTTTAAGAAAGAATTCCCGAGACTATCGACTGTGGCCAAGAAGATGATATCAAAGGTAGGCCACTGGTACTTGTACGAGCATGAAACCTACATTAGGGTGTGCGAGGCCACTAGAGCACCACATATCCTACTAGCTCATGTCTCAGACCATCTTTTGGTAGGATAAATATGCTACCAAACCATCCTGCAAGGCTACAACACCACCTTGGTTAAGGACAAGAATCACGCGTTCATACCTTATGGTTTCCATGTAGGTTTCTACTTGGTGAAACACACCACTCAAGCCAAACAAGAAGGGCTAAGCCAACTAGAGTTTAGATTCCAGATAGGCCGTTTATGAAAGCATGATCCAAAGGGTCTAGTCTTGAATAATGCTTCGCAAGTGTCGTCCTGCTAGCCGTATGCCCACAACAAATTTGAAGATGAAGTCTTAACAAAAAATGCCTAAGACTGGGATGAGGTGGTGGAAAGGATGGTCGCCCCCAAAATGACTAGGTTCAAATCCATGAGCCTGGATGAACATGTGATGACCATAGAGCAATCATCTCAATAGGCCCTCAGAGCCAGGGAAGAAATGATAGCAGCAGAAGAAACAATGGTTCCTCTGGTATCTCCGGTGTATGATAGAGGTTTCCTTATGACACATGATGCATGGGCAAGGGGGTTTCTCATGATATAACATGCTCAATGAGTAATTTATCAGCTGCATGACAACCCACACCTCATAGTAATGACAGGGTCCCCTTCTGACAACCCAGATGAAATCTGGATAGTTCCAAGCGGCCCTGCGCTAATATAAATTGATGAAATCGTCGAGTTAGATAACCCATAAATTACAATGCCACCGTTTGGATCACCCCAGGATGTTTCAAATCAATTGAAGATAGTAGTAACATTAGGGGACACAAGTATACCAAACCCCCTCCGTGAATTGATAAACATCTATGATGATTAAGAAAGTTCGAAGGTGTCCTTGGTGACTCATGTGGCGATCACAGAGGAAAAGGAGCCCGAGAAGGCATCATCCCCATCTCCCGACACTCAAATTCTGGGCCTTCAACAAAATGAATAAGATGTCAAAAGTGTCTTAGACACTAATCTTCCTGATGCACCAGAGACCCAAGCATATAGTCTGAAGGATGAGCATGGGTCGGGCAAACAAAAGGAAGAAGCTCCATAGTAGGAAATCGACATCTCAATGACCGATTATCAAGTAAGTACTGAGACTAACCTTGATGCTTCAATTTCAACTGGTACTCAACCTCCTGATGAATGAAAAATAGAGGCAATACCTTCAAAACACATGGAGGAGGTTCAAGAACATAATCTTGAACAAATATACACCATCAAAAGCCTGGGAAATATGCTCACCTGGAGAGATCAACAAATCCCCGAACCCATGGATGAAGTCTCTGACATACATGCCATCGCCTATGATAGGGAAAGGAAGGATGTCATGGAGAGAACCACCAAGAAGAGGAGGATCACTCTNTGAAGTCTTAACAAAAAATGCCTAAGACTGGGATGAGGTGGTGGAAAGGATGGCCGACCCCAAAATGACCAGGTTCAAAGCCATGAGCCTGGATGAACATGTGATGACCATAGAGAAATCATCTCAAGAGGCCCTCAGAGCCAGGGAAGAAATGATAGCAACAGAAGCAACAATGGTTCCCTTGGTATCTCCGGTGTAGTATAGAGGTTTCCCTATGATACATGATGCACAGGCAAGGGGGTTTCTCATGATATAACATGCTCAATGATTAATTGATCAGCTTCATGACAACCCACACCTCATAGTAATGACAGGGTCCCCTTCTGACAACCCAGATGAAATCCGGGTAGTTCCAAGCGGCCCTATGCTAATATAAATTGATGAAATCGTCGAGTTAGATAACCCATAAATTACAATGCCACCGGTTGGATCACCCAAGGATGTTTCAGCTCAATTGAAGATAGTAGGAACATTAGGGAGAACAAGTATACCAAACCCCCTCCGTGAATTGATAAACATCTATGATGATTAAGAAAGTTCGGAGGTGTCCTTGGTGACTCATGTGGCGATCACAGAGGAAAAGGAGCCCAAGAAGGCATTATCCCCAACTCCCGACGCTCAAATTATGGGCCTTCCACAAAATGAATAAGATGTCGAAAGTGTCTTAGACACTAAGCTTCTTGATGCACCAGAGACCCAAGCAGATAGTCTGAAGGATGAGCATGGGTCGGGCAAACAAAAGGAAGAAGCTCCATAGCAGGAAATCGACATCTCAATGACCGATTATCAAGTAAGTACTGAGACTAACCTTGATGCTTCAATTTCAACTGGTACTCAACCTCCTGATGAATGAAAAATAGAGGCCAGACCTTCAAAACACATGGAGGAGGTTCAAGAACACAATCTTGAACAAATATACACCATCAAAAGCCTGGGAAATATGCTCACCTGGGGAGATCAACAAATCCCCAAACCCATGGATGAAGTCTCTGACATACATGCCATCGCCTATGATTGGGAAAGGAAGGATGTCATGGAGAGAACCACCAAGAAGAGGAGGATCACTCTATATCACTCCATCCTCATCACCATGGAAGAAAAACTAATCAACACAGAGCATGCCAAGACATCCGAACTTATCAACGCAGGGATGGCAATCACGGATGCCACCTTGGAAAGAGAAAAAAGAGATGAAGAGGATATGGCTGCTTCTCTGAAGGAATTGGAACATTTATGCCACTTGGAAAAATATTCCCAGGACACCACACAGGCCACGATGGTCCTGAGAAGTGAATTCCAAGAGGCCTACAACAAATTTACAAATGAACGACACCTATTCACTGGAAAAATAGTTGAGATTTAACAATACACCCTCATGGCACTGGAGACGTGAAAAGATATGTAGAGGTGGTACGAGAAAGCATACCAAGCCGTGTAAAGGATCGACTATATCAACGCGGTGCAACAAGGATGAGACACTGAAGAGCACGATATCCAGGTGCTAAGAGAAGAAACATCGGCTGCATGAGGAAATCAACCGAATATTGGGTAAAAATGGCTCAGGAACCTCATTGAGAAGTCCAAGAGAATTGGGTTGAGTGTGAGAAAAGATAGACCAATATCAACCGGGCAATGAGAGACATCATCCTCCCTGAATTTGGAACACTTGATGACTTTGTCGACTTGTGTGACATAGACAAATCGCATGCTGAAAAAGACTCCTCATGGGCTGCAGAAATAGAGAATGTGGCAGACATGGTGCCATGATAGGTGAGGTAGTTCATGGAGAACCCAATCAAATATCGATCCATGCTGTAGTAGTTAAGTGCCAGAATAGTCAAGTATTGGGCGCAGATGATAGAGATAAGAGATATCCTTTCGGCCCCAATGGAACAACATATATTCCCATATTCTAACACATGCGAGGATATCTTCATCAAGTGGTCGAATTACGAGAAGAGTCATCCACTCAAGTGAGATCATTTGATGACTCTTTGAAGATTGATAGAGGAAAGAACCATGTGGTGAGTTTTTGTTTTACTTAACTACACTTTAATAGTTATTTTTAGTTAATAGTATGTTATAAATAGGAGGATCGACCTGTTAGAAAAGGGTCGATAGTTGTTGCAAAGACCCTCATATTTTNGAGATCAACAAATCCCCGAACCCATGGATGAAGTCTCTGACATACATGCCATCGCCTATGATAGGGAAAGGAAGGATGTCATGGAGAGAACCACCAAGAAGAGGAGGATCACTCTATATCACTCCATCCTCATCACCATGGAGGAAAAACTAATCAACACAGAGCATGCCAAGACATCCGAACTTATCAACGCAGGGATGGCAATCACGGATGCCACCTTGGAAAGAGAAAAAAGAGATGAAGAGGATATGGCTGCTTCTCTGAAGGAATTGGAACATTTATGCCACTTGGAAAAATATTACCAGGACACCACACAGGCCACGGTGGTTCTGAGAAGTGAATTCCAAGAGGCCTACAAAAAATTTACAAATGAATGACACCTATTCACTGCAAGAATAATTGAGCTTGAATAATACACCCTCATCGCACTGGAGACGTGAAAATATATGGAGAGGTGGTACGAGAAAGCATACCAAGACGTGGAAAGGATCGACTATATCAACGCGGTGCAACAAGGATGAGACATCGAAGAGCACGACATCCAGGTGATAAGAGAAGAAACATCGGCTGCATGAGGAAATCAACCGAATATTGGGTAAAAATGGCTCAGGAACCTCATTGGGAAGTTCAAGAGAATTGGTCTGAGTGTGAGAAAAGATAGACCAAGATCAACCGGGCAATGGGAGACATCAGCCTCCCTGAATTTGGAACACTTGATGACTTTGTCGACTTGTGTGACATAGACAAATCGCATGCCGAAGAAGACTCCTCATGTGCTGCAGAAATAGAGAATGTGGCAGACATGGTGCCAAGACAGGTGAGGTAGTTCATGGAGAACCCAATCAAATATCGATCCATGTTGTAGTAGTTAAGTGCTAGAATAGTCAAGTATTGGGTGCAGACGATAGAGATAAGAGATATCCTTTTGGCCCCAATGGAAAAACATAGATTCCCATATTCTAACACATGCGAGGATCTCTTCATCAAGTGGTCAAATTATGAGAAGAGTCATCCACTCAAGTGAGATCATTTGATGACTCTTTGAAGATTGATAGAGGAAAGCACCATGTGGTGAGCTTTTGTTTTACTTAACCACACTTTAATAGTTATTTTTAGTTAATAGTATGTTATAAATAGGAGGATCGACCTGTTAGAAAAGGGTCGATAGTTGTTGCAAAGACCCTCATATTTTGGATTTTGTAAAGAACTGTTTCAAAGTTTCCTTAATTGAGAAGTCATGTTTAGGACCAGAGACAAGTTTGTGTTTTTCATCAAAAGTATGTATGATTGGATGTGGAGAAGAATTATTTGTTATTTCATCTCATGAATGGATGCTGTAACGAGTAAGATCTTNCAAACAAAAGGAAGAAGCTCCATAGCAGGAAATCGACATCTCAATGACCGATTATCAAGTAAGCACTGAGACTAACCTTGATGCTTCAATTTCAACTGGTACTCAACCTCCTGATGAATGAAAAATAGAGGCAAGACCTTCAAAACACATGGAGGAGGTTCAAGAACATAATCTTGAACAAATATACACCATCAAAAGCCTGGGAAATATGCTCACCTGGGGAGATCAACAAATCCCCGAACCCATGGATGAAGTCTCTGACATACATGCCATCGCCTATGATTGGGAAAGGAAGGATGTCATGGAGAGAACCACCAAGAAGAGGAGGATAACTCTATATCACTCCATCCTCATCACCATGGAGGAAAAACTAATCAACACAGAGCATGCCAAGACATCCGAACTTATCAACGCAGGGATGGCAATCACGGATGCCACCTTGGAAAGAGAAAAAAGAGATGAAGAGGATATGGCTGCTTCTCTGAAGGAATTGGAACATTTATGCAACTTGGAAAAATATTACCAGGACACCACACATGCCACGGTGGTCCTGAGAAGTGAATTCCAAGAGGCCTACAAAAAATTTACAAATGAATGACACCTATTCACTGCAAGAATAATTGAGCTTGAATAATACACCCTCATGGCACTGGAGACGTGAAAATATATGGAGAGGTGGTACGAGAAAGCATACCAAGACGTGGAAAGGATCGACTATATCAACGCGATGCAACAAGGATGAGACATCGAAGAGCACGACATCCAGGTGATAAGAGAAGAAACATCGGCTGCATGAGGAAATCAACCGAATATTGGGTAAAAATGGCTCAGGAACCTCATCGGGAAGTCCAAGAGAATTGGGCTGAGTGTGAGAAAAGATAGACCAAGATCAACCAGGCAATGGGAGACATCAGCCTCCCTGAATTTGGAACACTTGATGACTTTGTCGACTTGTGTGACATAGACAAATCGCATGCCGAAAAAGACTCCTCATGGGCTGCAGAAATACAGAATGTGGCAGACATGGTGCCAAGACAGGTGAGGTAGTTCATGGAGAACCCAATCAAATATCGATCCATGCTGTAGTAGTTAAGTGCTAGAATAGTCAAGTATTGGGTGCAGACGATAGAGATAAGAGATATCCTTTCGACCCCAATGGAAAAACATAGATTCCCATATTCTAACACATGCGAGGATCTCTTCATCAAGTGGTCAAATTATGAGAAGAGTCATCCACTCAAGTGAGATCATTTGATGACTCTTTGAAGATTGATAGAGGAAAGCACCATGTGGTGAGCTTTTGTTTTACTTAACYACACTTTAATAGTTATTTTTAGTTAATAGTATGTTATAAATAGGAGGATCGACCTGTTAGAAAAGGGTCGATAGTTGTTGCAAAGACCCTCATATTTTGGATTTTGTAAAGAACTGTTTCAAAGTTTCCTTAATTGAGAAGTCATGTTTAGGACCAGAGACAAGTTTGTGTTTTTCATCAAAAGTATGTATGATTGGATGTGGAGAAGAATTATTTGTTATTTCATCTCATGAATGGATGCTGTAACGAGTAAGATCTTNGATATGGTTGTATCTAGAAAAGCCATCCATGAATGAAAAAATGACATTGTGAGCACAATTATCGATAATTTGGTCGATGAAGGGTGTAGGGTAATTGTCTTTGGGACACGCCTTGTTAAGATCCCTATAATTGACACAAGCACGAAAGGTCCCTTGTTTCTTAGTGACCAGAATGATGTTGGAAACCCATTCGGTCAAAGGGACAGGATAAAGAAAACCAGACTTCAACAGTTTTTTGACTTATGCCTCATGGCTATGGTTTTCTTAGGATGAACCAGGTGAAATTTTTTTCTTATAGGTTTAATTCATGGGTAAGTTTTTATCTCATTCACAATGATCGATGGATCGATCCCTGATATTTGTTCGTAACTCCAAGCGAATATGTCACAGAATTATTTGAAAAAAAAGAGGTATGACTTTCCACTTCTTCAGGTGAACAATTTGCACCTAGATGAACTTTTTCCACAATACCTTCTTTGATTGATATGCTGATATTAATCGTAGAAGAGACGTTTCCCAAATTCCCCTCAGAGATGGTATCCTGAGTGAGTATAGGAGATTGGGGACAGTTGATGATATCACTAGGAAATATAGAGGCTATATATTTCTCAATGTCATCCAAACTCGGAAGAAAGGACTAACGATGGTGGTTGTCATCCCACGATGTCTCCTCAATGTTAATAAATTCCATAATAGATTCATCTCATGGAAAAATATGTAGGATATAATCAAGAGTAGGGGATAGGGATGTTAACTAGGAGGGTAACGAGTAAGTTGTAGACAACAACAGATGTCGGTCATCTAGTGAAGGAGAGGCAGACTGGATGGTTTCATATTTAGCCTCTGCAGGACTAAGTGGCATGGTGTCACCTAGTGCATCAAATTCTAAAGGACTAGGCACGATCCATGGATCATATGATTCGTAGGATTGATGTGCCATAGTCGAGATCATATTGATCCTTGAAATATGGTGTAAAGTGGGAGGAAGCGGTGTAGGAAAGATACCCATAAGCGAAGAGTCTTTTAAAAGACCTACTCTAACACTTTTGTAGGTGATATTGGAATATCCTAAAAAAGGAATGTTGTTGGTATCGGGAGTGCGAGCGTTGGGGGAGCATTAATCTAACTGATCGATGGTCACAATTTTACCTTGATGGGGAAATTGTACACATATAGACACTGATGAAGTGATGATGATCATGGAATACAACCAAATTCTTCCTAACAACAAGTTGTAATCAAGGGGAGCATCAAATACCTCAACATCTACTGAGACAATATTGCCTCCCAATTGAACAACTAAGGACTGTAAAATTCCATGGATTGATTAAGACCAAGTGATTTCAACCCTTTCCAACAAGACAATG
>JZKD02S1143948.1:162467-173107 GCA_000966675.3 Picea glauca | reverse complement strand
GTCACATCTCTTCTCAGAGATAAGCTGCCACCATTCTAGCGAGTCTTTCACTTTGTATTTTTATAGTCTCTGTACATTTCTTTCATTAATAGAAATCGTGTATTACTGTATATATTTTTTTATGGTTGCATATTTGATACATTTTTGTGATATTATTGAATATCTACGATATCTCTGTGCATTTCCTTATTATATCTCTGCTCTCATTTCATGCCGAAAATAATCCAGATCATTTAAGGTCTCCGTGGCTTGTTCTTTTTCTTCCTGAACGTGACGAAGGCGATCTTCGATTGCATATGCTATTCAACGTAGCTAGGAAGGTTCATCTCCCAACTTTGTTCCTTCTTATGACAAGGGCACAGTAGAAACTACGTGAATGGAGTGGAGGGCTTGTTGTAGCCCTTTTAGCTCTTCTTCAATTCTTTCATACATAGTCTCTTGTTTGGCTTCATTGCACTGTAAGATGTCTTTTAAGGTATCTGAGACAACGACGATGATGAAATATATGTCATCCATCATTAGCACAGTCTACATCTGTGTTTTACTAGCTTTGGACTTCTTCCGCGATGTAGGTTTCGTGGGGGAAACCTTTCTTTTCTTGGAGGTTTCAGCTTCATCAATAGTGTTCCTAGGTGGTGTAACTTCACCTTGTTTCTTCTTGTATTCTTCTCCTTTGTCCTCTTCCTTGTCTACTTCATCATCACCTCCCCCTCCAGGTGAATCTGAAGCAGTATCTTTTGATGTTCT
This sequence comes from Picea glauca, assembly GCA_000966675.3. NCBI lineage: Eukaryota > Viridiplantae > Streptophyta > Pinopsida > Pinales > Pinaceae > Picea > Picea glauca. The sequence continues at coordinate 172,360 of JZKD02S1143948.1, read as the reverse complement.
ATTCAGGTCCTATACCTCTTCCTTTTTCTTCCTTCTGCTACTACTAGGTGCATCATACTCTTCATGAGTAACCACCATACTTCCGATGAGGTTGGGTTTAGACAGTTCTACCTGGTTGACTGGTATAAGGAAATTTGTAGGTCATTCTTTAGTGATTTATTCCATGTCCTCCTCTGTGAGTTTATAATAACTCTACAACTCTTCTTTGTGTTTGTTTCCGCGTGCAGTAATATAAATAAAATGTCTATCTGCATAGAACTTCACAAATGATCTAAACCTGTGGAGGGTGTTCGATGTCATCCAAGGGAAAGAATCAATAGCCCTCTTCAACTGCAGGTAGTAAGTGTGGAACACCATGTTTGACTTCCATTGTTTCTCCATATCGCTCGAATACCAGAGCGTGGTGAACTTCACAGCTAAGGGTTTTGATGGCTCAATCTCAGGGAAGGTTGCACCTTCCGACATTTCCCAAGGAATGAAAGCAATAAAGATAAACAACTAATTGAAGTGGAACTCATAGCCTTGATCCTGAGCTTTGCATAAATCTTTCTCTAATTGGTTGACAAGGTAGCTCACCCAGTTCATTTGTAGCCCTTCCTTTCATTTTCCCGTGAGGTCAATAATGAACCCTGTGACCTGTGTGGGTCTGTTCTTCCTTACTAGATTACCAACGATCAACTAGAAGGCTAGGCGCACTGTTCCATTTTGAATGGAGGCTACCTTGTAGCCTCACTTCCCCTTTTCCACATTGCCATAGGTATCTTTAATTTTCTGCGCCAGGGCGTGATCCGCAACCTTCCCTGGATAAAACTCTTATGGGTCTGATCCTTGCATTTTTAATTAGGTGATTCGATAGATCAACCCCAGATCTACAGTGATGCATCTATCCAACCAAATATAACCACCATGGAAGCAATACAACAAGATTTTAATGCGCATGTTAACCTCATGATTCCTTCCAAAGTGTGGTATCTTCATCACATTCAGGATAGTGGACCTAGTGATGTCTATAGTCCACGGCTGGGGGATGATCTTTGTCTTCTTCCCCTTGGTCCTCATTAAGTACTTGTGTGGGGTGAGCATTCCATGGTTCTTGCGATCTCCCAAGTTGAAGTCACTGATATTCAACATCATGATTTGTCCTAACTGCAGTCCAATTGCGCGTATCCCCTTTGGGAGGTATGCAGTGATCAAGGTGTAGTCAAAGTCCCTCGGGACACTGTCACGATTCATTTCTCCAGCCAGAGGTGGGATATAATTGGGTAGGAAATATGGTATGGGCTTCACATTCACCAAGTCATCATGATGCTTGGTTCGTTTCTCTATCATAGCTCGGGATGGTCCAGATCCACGAGTAGTCGACGAGGATTCTTGCACTCCTCTCGTCGACGAGGCTTGGACTCCTGTGGACATGACCTTCTCAACCATGAGGTCAATGAGGATCTCTTCGATGAATTTATCTACTTCACTAAAGTCACCCAACATGCACGCTCAAAATCAGGTATCTTAGGTCGATGATCAAATACTCGATGTAACAGAATGGGTGGCGAGTTCTCAATAGGCACAATGTGAAAGAAACTAGTTCTCAGTGGGCTCGAATAATCACAATTGGCAAAAGTGTTCTTGGTGCAACGCTCGACGGGATAAGTAGACAACTTCATAACAGACTCCTCCAATGGGTAGGAACACCTCAATCAATGCAATTCCATCTATTATGGTGAGGTCCCAACAACCTAATGACGATCTTTTTGGCCATAACTATGGTTCGAGCCATTCTAGAGCGTCGGGCTAACGGTCGGGATGCCTCCAACGGTCATATTTCTTTGTTGTGGTGAAGTGACAACCTTCGTTGTTATTATATCCTAATGAAGTTCCATTTCTGTAAACCTTCCTTCTGTGAAGTCCTCCCTAGAACTTCCTATAACTTTTCTAACTTTTCTTTCTTCTTGCTAAGCTTTCTAGATTTCTTTCCTAAAATATGAGTCGTTGGTTTCCTCTTTCCATTATCATTCTTATCTTCTCCTAGAATAGTAACTTCACATTGTGGAGGGTCTTTCATAGGGTTTGAGGGTAATACTTCTTCTCTTTTTGGGGTAGGTTCTCTACTCTCTTGTATAGACAGGTATTTCAAGTCTTCCTGTCTTCTTTCAACTTCGAATTCCAGATCTCTGGTCCTTAGTAGCTTCAAATGTTCCTCTTATTCTTCCATTAAGTGCGCTATTCTCATAGCCATGAAATCTCTCAGTTATTTCTTTTTATGTTCTAGATCCTCCTCTTCTTGTTTCCTTCGTATCTGATCTTTCTCAATTCAGGTTTTTCCTATCAAAATAGCAAATGGGGCGTTGTTCTCAACAAATTTAACGATCTCAAATTCTTCCTCTATCGAAGTTCCATGAGAACTCATAGTTGTTTGGGTAAGTCTTCCACATAGGGTTATCAAATTTCCTCTAAATAATCCTATTCCTCCTAATGAAGGAACCATAGCAGGCTTTCCCAAAATTTCCCAAGTTCTTTCTATCATGATATTCAACTGTGTTTCCTCATCCAGAACACAGTCTATGTCAAAGTCTCCTATTCTTGTTTCGATGCATTCCTTTGTGTTTAATATCTTTGATAAGTTGATATCTCTTTGATCGTTCAGGTTTTATTTCATTTGTAGTAATACAGTCTCTGATTCTTTTTGGGGTTCTAACATATCCTTAGTTTCTAGGCCTGTCTCATGGTTTTCTTGTCTCATATTCATCTTTTCAAATTTAGCAATCATTCTAGGGAAATCCAAAACTTCATGTTCCATAGATTTACAACAAAGACAACTAGGGCCTCTACCAGGGAATCCATTAGAAATATGTCTGGGTCTTCTGCAACTATAGCAAAGAGTTAATCCTCTCCTTCTTTTAAATTACCCCCAACCTTTCTTGTACTGTGCACTGGGATCATAGTAACTAACCTGCAAAAAATTCTTTCTAGGATCCTACATCCATTTGTTAGTCCAAACATTCTTTCTATGCATATGAATAAGATATCTTTCACTATTCTTATCATATCTATTCATATCCAATCTTATTTCTTCCAATTGTGCCCTAGTTTTCAGACTAGGACAAAATCTATTAGACATACCTCGATCCATTCTTTTGAAACAAAATTTTTCACTTATCTTACCTTTCTCAGAGCACAAAGCTTTAAGATCTTACCTCTTTTCTTCATATTTGGTTCCTTTCTTAGCACAAATATTCGCAGTCAAGTAGAATAATGTGCACTAAAGCAACAGATTTATGCACAAAGATTTATTTTCCTTAGTTCCTAGCAATCACAGTTTCAAGTCCCGACAATGGAACCATTTGTTGGCACAGGGGCAGACCCAGGGTTCAACACTTCTGTTGTTCCTAAGATTACACTTAATTCTTAGAAGCGTAATGTCAAGGCATCATAAATATGAAGGTTGATTTTAAGAAGTGATTTTTCTTTCGATAGTTATATAAGACTTAATTCCTCAAATGAAAATAAAAATAGAACAACACAGAGGTCGTAATTTGTTGTCTGAGTCGATTTATGAAATCGGGTGAGGTGAGGGAAACTTACAAAACTGTTAAACAAAACAAGGCATCAATGTAGAGATGAATCTTAGCCTATTCACAATAGAAGAAAATAAAGCATGCACTCTTGAAAGGATATAAGATTTAGTTATCCAAGTAGCTTACAGGTCTTGTATTTATTGACATCAAATACAGAGGAAAAATTGCTTGCTTAACGAACAACCGATTCATTGTGATTACAGTAGCTATGTTACTAAATTGTAAATATTCACTTATCAAAGAGACATTTAAAGAAATAAGAAATATGGAGTACAAAGGGGAAACATAACTCAGGTTGCTCAAATATTGGAATCTCTGTCTGCGCTTGTATTAATTCTCAAAAAAGGAGATTTTCTCTTAATTACATTTAGCAAGAAGCAACCTTTGTTCAATATTTGAAATATGTATTTATACAAAAGGTTCTCAACCCTAAGTGGTTGTACTTCTCCTTATTTCTAATATAGTAAAATTACAAAATGTAAAATCTGAAATGCTTCACTTGCATATCCCTTATCTCTTCTCTATGCTAGTGGAGATGTTTTTCCTTTTCTTTCTCCAGCTCAGAAACCCCTGGTCTTCTAATCATGATCCGTAAAAATGATGTGTACAAGTTTTCTTATTGGTTCCCGAAAGTTCTACCTTTTCCCTACTCAACACATTTAACACACATGCCAACGAATTGTACCACCAATCTGGACAACTATGTTAAGTCATTTGCCTAAAAAATATATAATTTCTTTTCTAAGTGAGGTAGTCTATCTTCCATTCTCATGTCTTCTGAAGCTATAGACTGTAGTTGCAGACAAGGCTTCACTGGCCAACTATCTATCTGAGCAATATCAATCTGTTTTAATTGCAATATTTCAGCCTGAGCCTCTTCCATGTTTTTCTTGATATTAAGTTGATTATTTTCTATATCAACTTGTCCCAAGACTCCAGAGATGTTATATTTTCCAAGGCCTGATGACTCTTTTTCAAGTGAATGAAAAGTTTATTCACAAGCATTCTTTACTTCTTTAGCCATTCTTTTACTTTCAACTATGTTAGTCTCCCAGGTCTTTAGTATAATATTGCCTTTGGTTTGCTCCGAAGGAGACAATCTGGAGACCATAGATACTCCTTCTCTTGTCGATGACACAACTTCTTCTTGGAAAGTGTCCCAAGCATCAATAACCTCTCTCTCCTTTAAACAAATTTTATTTAAGGATTGGTCTACCACCCGAAAATGGTTTTAGACAACTTCTACCTTAGTGAAAAGGCTTTGTTGTGCTGATCCCATATTCTCACACATCTCCAATGCCTTCTCTTGGAAAACTCTCATATCTATAGTCGTATTTTTAGTCGAGTTTATTCTGTCTTGTAGTTTTTTTACCAACTCTCCCTGATGAAAGGCCCATTATCTACTTGTTTGTGCATTATTGTGTATTTCGTTGAGATTGGATTTGAGCTCCTGGATTCCCCATGTATTACAAACTCTAATATTCTCAAAAATATTGTTCATCTTACTCATGACATTCTTTTCCACAATATTTACTTGATTTTTCAATTGGCTTATCAACAGATCCTTATGCTTCAATCGCTCTTTTAAGTTTCCAACTGAAAATTGGTTTGCCATTGCGAAAGATCCTAATGATCCTGCCACATCTATAATGAAGTATTCCTCTTCCAAGGTATGACCATAAAATAGAACCCAGTGTCTTTCGATAGTTTCACCTTCCCTGTGGTGCATTTCTCTCTTTACCACAACCCTTATTTTCTTGCTAAAAAATAAATCGGAAGAAGGCATATCTTCAGCCGAAATAGGTGTAATATATTCTATGAAAACTACCTTGACACTCGGATTTCCTCTGTTGAACTGTAAAGGCGTGATAGATTGGATAGGGCTACCAATCTCGGTGAATGGTTGTTTCCCAACCGTATCAGTAGCTAATTTTCCTGGCGTGGAAAGTGGCCCTTCCTGAGTCAAAACCTCAGTCTTCTCCCAGCTTTCTTGAGCATCTTGTTCACTAGAGTTCTTTGTTTCTAAACTCTAGACCTCAATTTCCTGTGTAGCTGGGGGTGTAAGGATTTCCCCTTGCAAGACCTTCAGAAGGCTATTTCTCCTATGACTTTGGAAATTATAGAATTGGACCAATTGGTCTCGAGCCAGAGTTTGGACTCGACTCAAAACTTCCCAATAGGATATTTCTCCTTGGAATATATCATCATGAGGAGAATATTCATGCTCGTACCTTTTCAAATTAAAAGAGGCAATGTGGTTTCCCACGATCTTTTGAGGATCGTGTTTCTTCAACTCAATATTGAAAAGTTTAATTTATTCCAGGGTTGCAGCCTCTACTTTGGAATGGCCGAAATATGATAGTGAAAACATACCTATCTGAAAGGGAAAAGTAGGCCATACCTTTTTCTGCAGGGATTTTATCTCTTTACCGAATCCTCCTAGTACAGTTTTTCGTGCTACTTCTCTGCACACCAATCAGTCTGGTAGAAACTTGGGCAAAGCGTGCGAAAGAATTGAGAAACCAAAAACCATGATATAGGAAAAATGGTCTTCAATATACCAGTCCGATATATTCTCTAGGTTGGCCACTACTCTGTCAGAAATCCTGGGAGGTGGGCACCCATATATGGTGATATGCATTGGCACCACCACATAATTGCAGATTTCATAAAAGAAATCTTTCGCTTTATCTTCCCATAGCCTTGATGATAAATATGTATTGCCTCGGTGTTGTCTGGAGTCCAGCTCCAACCCATCAAAGGAAAAGGTGTCATAAAACAAATGTCATCCATAAGGTATGCTGACATATAAAACTAGGTATGTCATCTTTTGGCTTTCAACGTCTGATATTCGGTGATTTCTTTGGCCAAACTGTTTGATAGTATTTTGTCTCAATTGAACGAAAAACCCTCTGCAACTTCATGCATTATTGGTACCCATGATAACTGGAAGTGGGCATAATTTTCCCTCCCAAAAATTCTATAGAGCATCATGGCTACATTCAACATATGAGAGTCCAATGACACAGTGGAATATACACCATGGGTGTCTGCTATGAATTTCTTGGGGCGTGCCCACCAATATTTTATCAAATCAGGGTAGTTCTTTATGCCTTCTGGTCACTCCTCTTCCTCAAAATTATTTAATAAATCGACATTATAACTGTGTTTGAATGCGCGGGACAATTTGTACATCACCTGTACATGTTCGGGGTGGAAAGATCCAACAACTACTTTCTATGAATTGTATATGGTCTTGGTAGTGACGTCAACGTTCCCCAGGGCCCAGCCTATCATGTCATTATACGACATGAGCCTTGGCTACGTGGCTATATTATGTAGCTCTGATTGTGATATGTATTTGATCTTTGTCTCTTGAGTCTCGGTCCCTTCATCATCTGACTCTTCTGGAAAATTGTTCAACTCGTATTGTAGGATATCATAGACCTGCATCCAAGTTTTTATGGTCTCCACATCTCTTGGTGATGTGTTTGAGAGGACATTTGTTTTTTGGCTCGAGCTCTCACCAGTCCCTTTACCCATTTTTCACAGATCCATGATAGTAATAAACACAACATTGTGTTACCTATCATAGAAAATGCACAGGACTTATTATATCACTAAGCTTTTTCTGTGAAAACGCGAATGTAATTCAGAATGAAAATATCTTCTCCACCTTAAGTGCACCAGTTTTCATATACCTTCACTAACAATGTGTTTAATTCCCCTTAATGAAAATATTCGGGCGATGATACATGATCTTATTTGAAATCATTTTCCCTAGATCGATTATTAATTCCATTAATGGTTAGTTTTTTGTGATCGGGAAAAGCATAGATGAAATTTGAAATTACCCAATCTACAACTCAGCGAAAACTTAATACGAGATAAGAGTGTTTAATTTGTTAATAAATCTAGTTTAACTTGGTAATTAATCACGTTTAACCTTTAATATTTTCGGATCTTCGGACCTCGGGTTATCCTATAACAGTTCAAGGTATGATCTCCAAAATGTGAAATCGCGATATGATTAATTAATCATTAATCATTTTAAATACTTAATTAACCCGGCTTAATGTTTAAGATATTTCGAGAGTTCGGGTTTTCTGAATTAGGGATACGATAGATGGAAAAGAACCGATTCCCGAAATATCAAAATTATTATTCGATTTTCTTATTGGGTTTTAGTTTCTTCTTAAGTATTCATCCTTTCATTCATTTGGTTAATTAATTTTATTTAAAGTTCTGACAAGTCATCTTTTTGGAAGGGTACGTCAGGTATTAGTGAGTATGTGTGTATCGTGACTAGGATTCCTCAAACACTTTTTGGGTATCGAGATTTTGGAGTTGCTATATGTTTAAATGCATGCAGCGTGAAACTCCAAAACCTGAAATTCCAAATATAGTGTTTAGTGATTTGACTCTTTAACGTGTAGGCGGCTCCATAATTTTTAAGAGATTAGGATCGTTTGATTAGGTGGAAAACTTCATCAACGGTGAGAAACAAATGTTGATACTGAGAGGGGGGTGAATCAATATCAAGTACAATTTAAAACCTTTGTCAACTTATATTTAAACCATTCAATTATATCTAATGAGCAATGAACAATACAATAAGAGTTACACCAATACACCACGATACACCATGCACAATATATGAGAAATAATCAATAGTTCTTGTTCAAGGGAAGTAATGACTTCCAAAGGTAGCTACAACTTCCAAATGTAAAGGGAGGGATAAACCTCCAAGAGGNCTCAATATTTAACATCAGATTCTAAAACTCGCACACAAGAAACTAAAGTTTGTACTCTTTCCAATTCAATTTGTCCCACTTCATTTGGATTCTCTATGAAGAAGTTATGATTGTTTTACCCAGAGCACCTGTTTATTGACTAGCTTCAGGATTGGTCAAAAACCCTATCTTCCATAGAGTGTATCTCCATAATTATATCGAATCAAGATCTAAAATTTTACCACCGATACCTTGATATATATTCTCAATAACATAGAAATTTTACCATCTGAATCGTTCTAGAAAAAAATTTATAGCGAAAATGGTAAGATGACCTGAAAACAACATACCTTAGAACACATCACCAAAAGACTTCATCCTCCCTTGAAATCCGGCCTACTTTACTTTTTATTTCCTCTGAAATTTGACTTGTGTATCAAATGAATGTATAATGATATTTATTTATACCATTTATGTCACTTAATTTTAACATTAGGGCCTACCTGACACTTTCTTATCTTGTAATTTTGTTCTTTAATTATCTTTAGGGCCTACATGTACTTCCTTATTCAATTCACTTTGTCATCTTCAAAAATTCATTTCTCTTCAACCATGAGAATCCATGTGACATGCCACGTACCACCGGAAACAACATGATGTATACTATCCATCCATGGGTGTTGTATCTTCATGTGCATTGTCCTTCATGTCAAAATACCTTCATCAATATTGCGGTCCAAAACCCATGACTAGGGTTGAGATCAATGACAACAACCAATCTTCCAACAATCTCCCCTTTTGTCATTGATGGAAACACCCATGCTCCCCCTATCATCATTATCCCAATTTATCTCCCCCTTTAACATCAATGGAAAAGTGTAGGGGTTCTCCCCCTATTTCAGGATAAATTCGTAAGTGCGGACACAAACCAAACTCCCTAGATCCACCTGGATCTAGAACAAAACAGGACAAAATAATACACTTTCCCTAGATCTAGCCTATTGAATGAACTAAGAGATTAGGATTTTGTACATACCTTATAAATGCTTTCCTTATGTCTCTGTTGTTCCAAGNAATCTCTTCAATATATAGGAGAAGATAGATTAGTTACTTAGATAAGAAATGATCCCAAGATATCTGGAATGCCAGTACTTGAACAACCATTCGAAGCCAACTCATCCTTCTAGAATATTCCCTTCTAGAAGGTTCGAGATTTTTATCTTTTTCCTTCATTAAGATCATGTTCGCACCCTAAAAATGAGTACAGTGCGAACTTCTTGCACTCCAGCTTAATTCAGCCTGCGACAATCAAGCATTCTCGCAGGCAAGTATATAGGCATCCTGCGAACTCTCTTTAAAATGTGATTTCTGGAAACAGACAAGTGTAACTTTTCTCAGGAAAATGTCTTTAGTGAAGAGTTTGATCTTCCATCATCATGACATCATCTAAATGACCAAAATTGTGGATAACATAATGCCCCCCAAAGTCTGAGAGTGGAACTAGTGACAGTCAATAGACTTTGTAAGCTGCATGTGTGTGTCAAGAACCAAGAGCACATCTAATCAGAGACCTGCAAACATCCAAGCA
>JZKD02S1143948.1:124778-162457 GCA_000966675.3 Picea glauca | reverse complement strand
AATGTCTACTCCCAAAGACGTTAGGTAAGTTTTCACTCTATCACTCCAATATGCATAATTTCTTCCATCAAATTTTTGAATCCCATTTGAAATGTGCTCATGGTCATCCATCTCTGCTCAGGATTTTCCTTCTAGTGGTTAAACTGTTCTGATACCAATTGTTGATACTGAGAGGGGGGTGAATCAATATCAAGTATAATTTAAAATCTTTTTCAACTTACAGTTAAACCAATCAATTATATCCAATGAGAAATTAACAATAGTATGAGAGTTACACCAATACACCACAATACACCATGCACAATATATGAGAAATAATCAATAGTTATTGTTCAAGGGAAGTAATGAATTACAAAGGTAGCTACAGCTTCCAAATGTAAAGGGAGGGATAAAAATCCAAGAGGAAGATAAAATCCTCCAATATTAATAGAGTATTTAACTCTCCATCCTTTCCCCTTCCTTCCACCCAAAAAGAAGTTACAGAGAGAATGGTAAACTTTGTTCAATTCTGGTTTATTCAGGAGACCAAACTTGTACAACATGCCCCGCACTCAATATTTAACATCAGATTTTGAAACTCTCACACAAGAAACTATAGTATGTAATATTTCCAATTCAATTTTTCCCACTTCATTTTTATTCTCTATAAAGAAGTTATTAATGTTTTACCTGGAACACCTGTTTATTGACTAGCTTAAGGACTGGTCAAAAACCCTATCTTCCACAGAGTGTATCTCCATAATTATAGATAATAAAGATATGAAACTTTTACCACAGGTACCTTGATATGTATTCTCAATACCATATCAATTTCACCATATTATTATTTCTATAAAAAAAAGTTATATCGAAAATGGTAAGATGACCTGAAAATAACATACCTTAGAACACATCACCAAAAGACTTCATCCTCCCTTGAAATCCGGCCTTATTTACTTCTGATTTCCTCTAAAATTTGACTTGTGTATAAAATGAATGTATAATGATATTTATTTATACCATTTATGTCACTTCATTTTAACATTAGGGCCGACCTGACACTTTCTTATCTTATAATTTTGTTCTTTAATTATCTTCAGGGTCTACATGTACTTCCTTCTTCAATTCACTTTGCCATCTTCAAAAAATCATTTCTCCTCAACCATGAGGATCCACGTGATGTGCCACATACCACTAGAAACAACATGATGTATACTATCCATCCATGGGTGTTGTATCTTCATGTGCATTTTCCTTCATGTCGAAATACCTTCATCAATCGTGTGGTCCAAAACCCATGACTAGGGTTGACATCAATGACAACAACCAATCTTCCAACAACAAACGAACGTTGTTTTTATTTAAACGAGAATGAAATCTATTTAAAATATAAAGTTTAGAAATATATATATGTTCCAAAAACTTCAACAATGCACCAACAAAACCCTAACTACCAGCCCTTTTGGCAACATATGCGAAGCAGATGAAGTCTCACCCGAGGTAGAGGTAGGGGTGGTTGCAGGACTCAAGTGTCTACAACCTAGCTGGGACACAGATCTATGATTACAACACTAACAGAGCACTTAGCAGTTAACATTCATCAATATTTAACCCTTATTCACATTGCAAGTCGAAACCCTAGTTACAGAGCAGTGCAGTATTCAACCAGATCTAATACATCCAAGCACTTAGCATATAGAAATATATCAGATCTAGCATTCATTCACATTACTAAGAACTAAGCTACTATATTAGACACATATAGCATATATCACTACACTAAGCATAAATCACATCAATAACATAACAACTATAATGCACAAAGAAACCACAACACGGGATATACGTGGTTCACCCCAGTGTGGGGCTACGCCCACCAAATCTTCTCTTATTTATTGTCTTCTTTAAATCTTCTACAAGCACAGAGCCACAAGAACCCACTCCGCATAGGAAAACAGATCTGCATGCACCTCGCCAGATCCTCCTTCCCCGAGCTAGGTTTGAGTACAAAGCCTTCTTACAATCTGCACACAAGCTTCTTACAATCACTTGCAGTTAGCTCTGCAATTTCTTGACACACAGTATGCATGAAGCATCCATAATTGTTCACACTTAGCTCACTTTCCACATTACACATCTAGATCTCTCTTACTTACATCACCTAGCTTTATATTTATACATTACAAAGGGGCCTAAACATGGGTAAACCCATGGGCCGACATCCCATACCTATTACATAAACCCTACACCCAAAAATGCCCTAATAAGGGGTTGAGATCTTGCGATCTCCGCTTGGCCTTGCGCTCCGCCTTCGACCAGCCTGTCGAAGTCCCAAAATTGGTCAAAATTGACCAAGGTTCTCCAAAACTTGGTCAAGGGCCAACAACCCACATGCTAGGGAAACCCACAATTATAGCCCAGTTGATGAATTGTACCAATCTCCAACATCCATGTTTGTCTTGGAGGTCCTACAAACTTGTCCTTCGCAAAGGAAATATTTTCTCTCAACATTGGGGGCAGTCGATCCATCAGACACTTGTTTAACTACCTTTGATTTGGATAATGTTGAACCATGCCTCACCTCTTTAGTCAATTTCCAGATCCCATTAAATATTAGGAACAAAAAAATCCATAGATGCATCATCGACTAAGGGTCTTCCACATGCATCATGTCCAAAACTGTGTGGCAACAACTTGGCTCACCTTAGCTCATCCCCTCTACCATCACTCTCAGGGAATATGATGGTTATCCATCACAACTATAAGGCCTCTACCAAAATGTACCTATCAATCTAGGGGGAAAGATGGTTCTAATTGATATAAAAGTCATCAATGCCCCATTGGATTACAATATCATGTTTGGCCATAGTTACATGTATTCCATGAATGTTGTTCCCTCGTCCGTTTTCCACACCATTCTCTTTCCGTATAATGGGAAAATTGTCATTATCGACCAATTAATGCATTATAAACCCAATCATTTGGCAACATAGATAATGTTACCTCTCATAGGATCCAATTCAGATATCCCTCTATTCATAGATGTTGGACCTGGAATATTGAAGGACCCATACCTTGTGGGGCTTACCACGGGAACCAACATATCCTCCCTCCTGCAGATTCTGCCCAAGTTTGCCTTGTATCCTCAGATGATGTTGAAACCAGTGATGAACCCTCCTCAGAGGAAGTCACAACTCAACCTACTACTGAAAAAACCATGTCATCATCACCTCCAAAACATCCCCCCATGACTAGCCAGATACCAGTTTGTCAAATGGTCCCTCAGGCCATAAATCAAATACCTTTATTTTATCCACCACCTGGAGTATGGGCCTATCAATTCATTGCTACCCTCACCTTTCCTAACATGGTGATCTCTATACTAGTTTGGTATCTTGAACCACCATCTATGGTCCCGGTACCATCCTTTCCACCTCAATTAGAGGGCTTTCCCATGCAATCAGTGGTTCAAACACCAAATCGTCCAACTGGTCATACAATTGGAGGTAACGATGCAAAAAATGGCGTCAAGAAGAAAAATAATGGGTCCACCCCTCAACCTTGGGTCCAACCACCATGCAGGCTTGGTGCAACACTTAGAAAAGCTACCAATATTTTCCCCACACTAACTTAATTATGTAATCTGATTCAACTTCCCAAGGCCACACCATTTCTTTTTTCCCTAGTAGCTGCCACCACCACCACATAACCTTCTTCATCATGCAATAAATTTCTGTGCATGAACTTTTCATGTGCCATATGCTTAGACTATGGCCATTACACTCATCATTTCCCAACATTATCTTAATTCCAAGAAACCTCAGTTGCAATGCGTCAAACCTCTTTGCTTGAATCCCCTTAAGAAACCCCCACTAACGATAAAACTACTGACATATTCTATATCTCCACATCAGTAAACAAGCGGATGAGATGTTCGTGTAGGCTATGAGACCAAATGAATCATTTTACATAATGTGTCCTCTCATTGTTGAATGCAAGGTTCGTTGCATGAATTCCCTTCAATATATTCAAGCATCCCTTCAATCATCTCTTTCCCCGAACATGACCATGCCACCCTCTTCAGGTAATCCCATCGTACCTACTATGGAGAACAGATTATTGTTATAGCAATATTTTACTCACCATATGAAAACTTGCTCAGAGGGTCTTTTCCCATTTCCTTATGCAAACTTGAAGTCCATTTTTGCAGTTCCCAGAGATAAAAAAATGTATTTTTCCACATATATGCACCCTAAAAGATATACATCATATGTATACGCAGGTTGCACCATTACAACCCACGTACATCAGGTTTTGTGCTCAAAATTAAAAAAATGGTGTCGGGTTTCCATGTCACGTCACGAGATCCATGATCCTTGACCTTCCATATACTGGAAACGTTCCAACTCAACCCTTCAATTCCATTTGAAGGCTATAAATGGGCCATATCCAAGATGTGGAAAAAAGGGGAGAAAAAATCAACTTTGAGAGAAAAATTACTCTGGAGAAATTATTCACTTCATATTGATTTTTGCATCCCTTTGTCCTTTTAAGTATGAACACATTTTTCATCCCCCAAGCTCTTCCCTATTTGATGGAGAACCTCATTGTCTCTCTTATATGAGCTTTCCTTTGKTGGAGGATTGAAGTGGTGGAGGCCCAGCTGGAAGGGACTTAGTTTCTCGGTKCCGAACGTGCCAACACAGATGTTTATCATTCATACACTTTTGTTGATTACATTTTAATAGGAATACTCTTTTCTCATCCAATTAATGTCTTGMAAATATTTGATTTTTTATTCCATGGGCRTATTTGTTATGAATATTTATGGATTATGCTATTGAATGTGATAATTATATATATTGTCACCATATGCTTGCGTATCTTGGTTGTTGAGGACAAGTTGTAGGTGCATTTCTTTGATTCAAGTGCTCAACGGTGGACTTCATCGAACATCTAGATGACATAGGATATTTATCTTGTCTTGTTAACATATTTGTTTATATAGCATACCTCATATTAGAGTTGATTTATGCAGTCATTTATGTATGTTTTGGTTTACCCCATGCCATAGAGTGATTTTCCTCGTAATAGAATTGGCGAACATACTAGGGATTGAATCTTCTTTTCGGGGTTTGGAGTGTTTTCCTCCTTTGATTGCTCTTGTTTATATTAAGTTTCTTGTCGTCTGATCGCTTGACAACCTCTATTCATTTTGAATCTGAGTTTCATAACCTTATCCTTAACCTGTCAATGTTTCAGCACATATACGTGGTTTTTTTCCTGACAATTTCATACATATGAGAGCATCATACATATGCATTTTTTGTTCTATATGAAGTGTATATACATGGTTTTCTCCTAAACAGTCGCGTACATCATCCCCTTTTTTCTTGATTGCTAAGTTTGATGTTTGTTGGGTAAGTTTTGATGGTTGCCGAGTCTTCTTAGGTCTCTGTCATGAATATTAAGTGCCTGTAGAGTGATAGGAAACCTTTCTTTAGTTGAATTTTTTAGCGATGTTTCTTTCTCATCATCATTTTCATTGATTGTCCTTGCATCTTGGGCTGAGTGTTTGCTTCTTGATTTTCTACTTGGTTTGTCTCTATTTACATACAGTAGAATATTTATATCAACCTGTTGTTCAGTCCTTGCATTTTCATTATTTTATATTGAAAATACAAAAAAAATAATATACATTTTGCATTGTTGGTATTTGATCTTTTGGGTTATTATCATTGATCTTAGTACATGTATGGAAAGATTGCATCTTATTTGAAATTGTAGAATTAAATTGGAAATTTCACTTTGAAAAGCTTATCATTTATTGGTAATTAAATTTAGGGCTTTGCATTTTATTCATATTCATTTATTTTACTTGTTGAGTCATAACATCACCAGTTTCATGACTACACCTTTTTGAGTAAACAAGGCCATTAAAAGTAAAACTGATAAATTTAAAATTGATTAGAAACAATTTTATTTTTTAGGGTGCACAAACTAGCTTAGGATTTAGAGCCTTGGAATAGGATTTTGTGAGTAAACTTCTCCAAGGCTATTAAATTCAACATATGTGTCTGACTAAGGGAGTGGTGAAATCCATTATATAATTTGTGACATCAGGAGGATCTGCTTACACCGGAGTTAAGCACGAGGTCACATGAAGTTGGTTGAGGGGATATGCCCCCAATACCTTCTTCGCGTCAGAGATATTTCTGGGGATCTATTCATATATGGGGGTCTTGCTAGTACCTTTACCTTTGTGAGAGGTGGGGCTTTCAATATTTTGGGCTTTGCTACCCTACCCATATGGTAGACATGACTTATGATCGTTCGCCTATGCATAGGTTATATCGTGGTGGATTAGTTGCTTGACATAGGTACTACATAGGTTACTTGCAGGGGTTATTCTAAAGGTACCTTGGGTCAGATAAGGGTCGAACAATAGACAAATTTTATGCAGGATTACCTCTCCCAGGGGGATCTGACCAACTGGTTCTTAAGCCCAAGAGTGCCCTTCTAACTGATTCTGATACCTCCTATATTTTACAGGGACTCTTAGGCCCCTCTTGAGTGAGGCATACCCACTTTAGGGAGGGAGGCCCCTTTCAACCACTTTATCATGTTTGTGTGCATATTGGCCTTTTGTTTATTTTGGCATGCTCTTTGATTATTAGTTGGCCTTAGGATTTGATTTTTTATCTCAAGTCTTGAGTCATTGTGGAGTTGGACCAAATTCCCCACATGTCTCCCCATTTGTTAATATTACCACAGCATCTTGAGTCTTTGCCTTCTAAAAGGCATCAAGTTATCAGACGTGATACACACACCTCCACCTACCAAACTTGTGATCATACAAGGATGAGTACTGAGTCAATTCAGAAAAATATTGGGAGTCCTTCGACTCCCATTCCTACTATAGTTAATAGTGTTCCTTCGACACCTTCAACCATTGTGGTTGTAGTGTCGATGGTTCCCATCATCACCCCTATCCAACCTACAATTTCTACTCAACCCATTGTGACAAACCCTTTTGGGTATATTTTTTGTACACCTGGATACAATACTCAGTCCATCCCTATGGCCTCTAGCCATTTTTCTTATGGTATACCAAATTTCACATCACAATTTTCATCCTCCATGACCCTAGACAAAGGCCTGGGCCTCATGCCTATGGTATTGTAGGCTCCGCAAATGTGAAATATACAGACTTGGTGAAAATCTAGTTGAAAGATTTGTCTCTAAACCAGTTTGTAGGAGGGAAAGATTAGTCTGTATCCTCCACTGCCACTCAATCGATAGATGTACATTTTGTTCATTTGTCGACCAACCCGAATGGTAACCAACAACCAAGAGGGAATAAAAAGAAAGGGCATGGTAAGAACCAAAAGGGTGGGAGGAATAATAATAATAAACCCAAGGACACTGATAATAATGAGAAGTCAAATAATAATGTTGGTAAGGCCAAGAAAGAAAGGCGAAATTTGAAGTTTCCCTGCAATATTTGTACAGACGATCACCTTACCCACTTGTGCCCCAAACTTGTAGAAGCTGCAAGGATTTTATCTCTACCACTCGTTGTGATGAATAATCCCTTTCCACATATTCAACACATGAAATTGACCTCCTCAAATGCCAAAAATGCAGTGAGTGGAATTCGAAACCAACCGACACAAGACAGTGACCATCTATGCATCAATATGGTTAAGTCTCAGGTTAATGTAGCCACTCGGTCTCACGATTACAGTTCTTCATAGATTGTACCTGGTCTAGAGTCTCCCCCTCTATTGGAGATGCCTTTACAGATAAAAAAAACAGATCCCCCACCTCATATTTCGAAAGGATTACTCGAGTGCTCTACCCACAACCCTAATGCTAGAGCCACCCAAAGTTACTCTATTGTTGAGGATCTAGGTCAAACCCCTTGGGAGATTTCAGCTTTGGAGGTATTCCAGAGGTGTCCTTCACTGAGGAATTCCTTGTTATCTATGTTAGGATCTCTAGACCCCTATGTCTCTAATGTTATCAAGTTTGACATCATAGATGTGAAGCCTCACTTGCCTTATCACGTGGCCTTTTAGATCCATGTGAGTTACTCAAATTATACCATCAAACGTACTGTCATTGATGAAGGCGATGCAACATGCATGATGTCCCCGATCTGTTGGAAATCCCTTGGCTCTCCCACCCTTTCACAATATCCGACCATGTTGACTTCTTTTGACGGTCGTTCTTTCCACCCTCACGGTATTCTTCCTGCCTTCCTGGTCTAGTTAGGTGGCAAGACGGTGGAGGTGGATGTCGAGGTGGTTGATGCACCCCTTGACTATAAATTGTTACTAGAATGTAACTGGACTTATGTTATGACTGCATTCATATTGCCCGTCTTCCTTACTCTATGCTTTCCTCATGACGATCAACCATTTTTCCTTTGTGTATTCTATCCCCAATGCATTGGTTGGACTGTCAATCCCCGTGATTGACAATTCTCAGCCAACAATTGAGAATATTGGTGTCAGAATGTATTCATCCCTTATGGGTACCTTTGATTTTGTAGCACCAATTCATCATATATATCCCATGTCTAGTAGGTATTCTTCGTCAATGAGGTCCATTCCTTTCTGCACTTCATATTTTAACTATCCTTGGACTCTACCTTCCTCGACCATGTCTTGTGAAGGTCAGTCACATACTAGAATGGATATGACATTGTCGGCAGCAGAGATAGTGTATCAAACTATTCTTGACTCTTCTGTCAACCCAAATATTATTGCCTCGTAGAAGGATGAGGAGGATCCTTTTGTTAAGCATGTATGGGCCACTTCATCGTCTTTCTCACATAACTGCCTCGATGATAATTTACGCTCGGATGAAGCAATCATAGAGGCCATGAATGGTTCTGATAGGCCATGGGATAATATGCACCATCGCTCTTATTTCCTCCCAGAGCTTGCTAGAATCGAACAAGATGATTTTAGATCTATGTTGAGTGAGATAGTCGGTCATGTCGTAGTTCCACTTGATACACATGACATTTATGTTGAAAGAAACATGGCGAGTATCTCTCCTACCATCATGATTGATATCTCGTGTATTCTTGGTAAGGTTGAAAATGCATATATCGGTGTGTTGAGGGGTCCAATATCCTTTGACTCAACAATAGGAACCAAACCCACCTTAGAGGCCCAATTAGACTTTGTAGCATTTGATGAGTGGAATGGTTCTCAATATATTTTGATCTAGCCAATTTACCGATGGGATTTACTAGTGATTGACAGGGTATATTACTGTGCAAGTTCCTCCTTCAAGTTAAAAGATTCTCTTTTGTCTTTATTATTATTATTATTAGATGAGTCTGATAAAATAAGGGGGTGATGGTATAAACCAACTGATAGAGGAAAATATTAACTACTGAAGAATGTTGAGCTTGGGATAACCCTCGTGCTCTAGTGTGCATACAACGATATTCACACCTATTACAAGTCTAGTAATAATGTGTTAACTTGTTGGTATTTCAACATTGACTAAGATAACAATTATGGAAATAAAATACACATGCAATAAAGATAAGTGAAAGAAAAATAGTTTCCTTAGCTCTACCATCAATCACATATTAACACAACAATTCACTTTTCATCATTTAGAACAAAGGAACTGATTAAAGTATTGAAAAAATAGATTATCAATAGATTCAAAGACTCTTACTCATTACAACATCAACTACTGAATTCAAAGATGGAATTAGCTCCTCCTCAATCCAATCACATAACGCCTTTGATGAAAATAAAATTTGTCTTTGGTTCTAAACATAACTTCTTAATTAAATTTTCTTAGAAACAATTCTAAAAAAAGAGGGTCTTTCCCAAAACCATCAACCCTTCCCAAAAGGTCAATCCTCATATTTATAAATAATCACTAACTTAAAATAGATACTAAAATTTTGTGTTAAGTAAAACAAAAGACTGACATGTGGTGCTTGATCTCTTTGTTCTCTTGAGATCATCTAATGGTTCTACTAGAGTGGATGATTCTTCTCATACTCTGACCACTTGACGAAGAGATCCTTGCATGTGTTATCATATGGGAATATGTGTTGGTCCATCAAGGCTAAAAGTGTTTCCTTTATCTCTATTTCCTGTTATCTATATATGATCATCTCGACACTTAGACATTGCAGTATTGCGCGAGCCTTGATTAGGTGTTCCATAAAATTCTTTACCTGACCCAATGTCATGATCACCACCTGCATGATCTCTGCTTCCCATACTGAGTCTTGTTCTACATGTCATTTGACTATTTCATGCAAATCAACAAATTCTTCAGGTGAGTCGAACTCTAGAAGGCTAATGTCTTTCATCTCCCGATTGATCTTCTCCCAACTTTTCTCGCACTCTACCCACATTTTCTGTATATTTTGTTGAGGTTTTTGGGCCATACTTACCCAGTATTCGACTGCCTTCATGTTTTGGGAGATGTTGTTATCCATCAACACTCAGATGTCATGCTCCTCTGTGTCTCGGCCCTTCTATATTGCACTAATATAATCGATTCGTTCCATAGCTTGGTATGCCTTTTCATACCATCTCTCCACGTCTTAACAGGTTTCCAATTCCATGAGAGTGTCTTATTGAAAATAGGCTATGCATTTAGTGAAGAGATGTCTTTCTCTCATGAATTGTGCATATTCTTCTCGAAATTCACTCTTCAGGAAAAAATTTGCTTGTGTTGAGTCTTGGTCATATTTCGCCAGATGGCGTAGATGGTCCAGCTCCTCCTTTGCGGAGGCTAGTTCCTTTTCATCCCATTTTTCTCGAGCCAGTGTGGCATCAATTATATCCATCCCTGTGCCAATTAGATCAGTTGTCTTTGCATTTTCTATGATTAACAACTTTTCTTCTGTGGTGATGAGAAGCGTGTTATCCAGTGCAAGCCTCATTTTCTTGGTTGTCATTCTCAGTATGGATTTCCTCTTCTTGTCCTAAGAAATCACTTGTATATCGACGACCTCATCCATGGGCTCAGGGAACTGTTGGTCTCCCCAGGTCAGAGTGTTTCCCAGGCTTCTTGCCATATATATTTGTTCTAGGACTGGCTCTTATACTTCTTTGACAAGGGAAACTTTTGTATGTTCTAGTGACTTGACCTCCTATTGGTCTTCATCGATTGGTGGAGTATTGAGCTTAAATGGGGAGATGGTCACATGATCAACACTAACTTGGTGATCGAATGTTGAGGTGTTGATCTCTAGCTATTGCAAATCCTCTTCTTGTTCACCAAAGCCTAGCTCATCCTTGGAGATATCTTTCAGGGTCCTCGATAGGTTGACAAATTCAATGTCTAGGATACTCTTGACCTCATAGTTTCCCTACAGAGGGTTTAGAATCAAAGGATCGAGGGTTGGCACAGATTTTCCCCTTGGTTATTTCTCCTCTATGACTGGTACTAGAGTTATAAGGAAGACCTCTGAGATCTCTTCATCATCATAGATGGTAATCATATAAAAGAGGATGTTAGGCACACCCGCTTCACCTGATGTTCTTGGAATCTCTTGACGGGATAGAATAATCACCGGTGATCTGGCCTGTGGTGATGAAACTTTGGGGTTCTCTTGATTGGTGGTTTCCTCTAGTGGGTTTGATTCTGAGCCATTTATCTCCTCTCCGATGTTGAATGGGTCAATCTAGGTGATCCTTATTGGTTCTAACAGTTGGGGATCATTTTCTAACCTCTGGATGATTCTTTGGGCTTATTCTAACAAAAAAATCCCCCTCCTGTGTGCCTCTATGGATTCTACTTCTCTGTTATATTCCCTAACCCCGAGGGATTCTTGATTTGTCTGTTCTATCATTTCAACTTGCTCATCCATACTCATAGCTTTAAACCTAGTCATATTTGGGTTAGCTTTTCTCTGTATCACCTCCTCCCAATCCCGAGCACATTCTGTAAATATATCATATTCAAACTTATCATGTGCATATGGACAACAGGAGGAGACTTGTGATGCATGCTAAAGTACTAGGCCTCTAGGGTCATGTTTGCGAAATCAACCTGTTGGGAATCTGTATTCTTGTTGGCTCAAACCCTCTTATTTATATTGTGCAGTATCCTTCACCATAAAACCCTATATGGAAACCATAGGGTATGAAATTTCACTTCTTCTCTTTAACCAAAGTGGTATTATATCCCTACAGGATGGTTTGGTAACAGATTTCTCCCACGACGAGTCGGTTTGGGATGTGAGAGGGGAGTAGATGTGGTGTGTCAGTAGCCAAAAAAACCCTGATATAAGTATTGGTTTCTTCTAGGTACCAGTGGCCTACCTTTGAGATCATTTCCTTGGCCACTGCCGAAAGTCTTGGGAATTATTTCTTAAAAGTAATAAAATAAACCCACAGTATAAATTCATCGCATGTGAGAGAATAGGATTTTTTGTACCTGTTTTCCAATAGAATGTCGAAGTAGACATGTACAGGTAGCTTGATGACATGCCATCTCATATTCATGCCTGTGAAGACGTTCCTTGCACATATTACATCTAGTAGGTACAATGCCATGTGAAAAGTAAGCGTTTCTCCATCCTTTGGTGTCTGGGCTTGCAATATATTGGTGCTCAATTGTTTTGAAATGATTTCTCCCCAATTGAAGCTACTCTCGAAGATGGATACAATGTATTCCAGGGACATCCATAACTCTGAAAACTTGGTGCAATCCTTATCCCCATACAATCAAAAAATTAGAGCCATTAAATAAATGTATGGCTCCTTTAGCTTTATTGTTCCATACCAGCCGTTGCTCCGGTTTGTAAAAAAAAAATTCTTCCTTCTACCAGGAGGCCATCATTATGTTGGTGTCATGGAACTCGTATAATTTTACTACGAAATCAGTGTTTAACCGCTCCTCCAGGTCCATGAACTTGTAGTATTTTTGGACCTCTATCGGGATAAAAACAGTGATGTATTCGCCATTCTCATCATTGACCAGGCACTTCATTGCATATGTATGGTTTCTTATCCACCCCAGGGTCTCAATACAGGGCAAGACCAGGGTTCAGAAGGCTACCATATGTAGGCATGACCACCAGATGTTCGAAAAATCCTAGTCGTCGAGCATCCTTACATCCAGGTCCCTGTGGTGGATAAATTATGGGTAATACTCTCGGTTAATCTTGTTGAACAAATCTCCCCATTGCGGGAGCATTAGATTTGGCCCAGTGCTTGCCTCTGTGTCACCAAATGCAGGGGGTTGGGTGAACTCCTTCTTAGTAGACGTTCTAATGACCGACTCCGCTTTAGTAGCAAACTCCAACTGCCTCACAATGTCAGGAGAATATCCTTCACCGGCCTCTGCTTCCTTCAACTTTGGTGCCCTTGGCGAGCGTCTGGTCATTAGCTTCCTTGGAGGCATTTTCCTGTAGAGAGAGAATAGTTAGACATTGTCTTGCAGAGATGATACTAATATATAAATAAAGTGTGATCGTAGAAATTATAAAATCAATACATACCTCTTCTTCGCACTAGCTTAACTTGGTTTTGAAATTTTGAGAATCAAGTGCAACTCTTGAGACACTCTTTTCGCTCCTTTGACTACTCTGAGAATGAGAACTTTTTTGTGTAGAATGTTGGGTTTCGAAACTGTCTTAGTAATTTAAACACAAAGAATACTTACCTTGTCACATCAGTTATTCAATTCAAAGAATAAATGTAGTTTTACACAATCTACCACCAAGATCTGCATTATGCTCAGGATTAAATGAGGTCATAGGTTAGTGCCGCAGGAGAGGGCTACATTGTGGTTCATTGAACATTTTAAATTCTTGTTATTCAGTTGATGCACGGGACAACAATGTATGCATTGTGAGACATTAATTATCCTATTAAATGACATAATCTGATCTTATTTTGTGCCGAAAACAACCCATCATTCTTCTAATTTAAATGAGTGGATTGGGGATCGATGTTTTTCTTAGACAATGTTCATTGATATCTTGTGGAAAAAGTTTCAATGTCGATCCATCTTGTCATACAGCACTGATGTGAAAATTTTGACCTGGAAGTGCAATTAGGACATGGGGAAACCTAAGGTGGTTCGGGATGAAACTAGGCTGTATGAATTTCCTACGCGGAAAAGACACGTGGTGTTTGAATTTAGCTCCTTCGCCTAAGATTTTATTCAGAATTGGGGACTTTCGTTAGATATGCGCTTTGAAAAACAGGTCCTACCATGTTGATGCCAAAGAAGTATCAAGGATCGACAATCAACGAGATGTTGAAACAAGTTTTCTCGTATTAGCCTCCTTGAAACTTGTCAATGTCGAAAACACATCGGTGATTGGTGCTCAACGATGTGTCAACGTGAAAATTTCCACAATTTAAATCTTTGGGATTTCACCGACTCCGAACAATGCATCAGTAATCGGTGATCGAAGGTTCGTTATGGCCCACATTAGTTTTTTTCCCTTTCATATTTCACCAATGCCAAAGATACATCAACAATTGATTATTATCATTGCTATGTGGGCATTTTACTGCTCAGATTTCATCGATGCCAAAAATAAGTGCATGGGTCACAATTTTAGCTATGAATTCTTAGTTAAAATGCCAAGTTCTTTTTTTTAGAAAAAGTTTCAATTCAACAGGTCCATGGAAACAAAACTTAATGACCCCTACACAACAAACTCAATTCAGAAAGAATAAATAAGAAAACAAGTGGTACCCAAAAGAGAAAAAATTTCAAAATATCT
The DNA here is from genome assembly GCA_000966675.3 of Picea glauca. Taxonomy (NCBI): domain Eukaryota; kingdom Viridiplantae; phylum Streptophyta; class Pinopsida; order Pinales; family Pinaceae; genus Picea; species Picea glauca. The sequence continues at coordinate 147,738 of JZKD02S1143948.1, read as the reverse complement.
TAGGGTTTGTTGAGCACTCAACACGGTGTGGATTTTTCACCAAAAGAAATTATGATCTACACTGAGCTCTTCAAAGAATTATGCAATGTATTTGCTTAGTCATATGAAGAGATTGCAGGAATCGACCCTCGAATTGTGGAACATGAGATTAAAACCTACCCAGATGCCAAACTTGTTCGACAATGACTTGGAACTATCCATTCTAGGAAGGCCCCTGCTATTAAGATAGAGGTGGAAAAACTTCTTAATGTTGGATTTATCTACCCGGTTCCCTTGACTAAATGGGTATCCAATCCCATTCTGGTGAATAAGAAGCAAGGAACCATCCGTATATGAATGGATTTTAGAGACTTGAATAAGGCTTGTCCTAAAGACAACTTCCTAACACCCTTCATTGATCAAATTATCGATGAGAGTGCAGGAAGCAAGGTTTTTTATTTTATGGATGGATTTTTAGGATACAACCGAATTCAGATGAAGCTCGAGGATCAACATAAGACGACGTTTATTTTTCCTTTGGGTACTTTCTCATATCGGAAGAAGCTTTTCAACCTTAAAAATGTTGGAGCAACCTTCCAATGAGCTATGAACTTCGTGTTTCACGATATCAAGAATATAGTCGAAGCCTATCTCGATGATCTCTTTTCTCACTCCCGCAAGAGAGTGGGTCACTCTACCCACCTTCAGCTAGTTTTTGAAAGATTTCGCTATTACTGCATCCATTTGAACCCTCATAAATGCTTCTTTTGCATTAGGTCAGGTCATCTTCTAGTATTATTAGTCTTTGATATTGGGATCATGGTGGATTTGTTAAAGGTTGAGGCAATAGTTGGGATGCCTCCCCTACACACTATTTACCAGTTTCAAGGTTTACATGGGAAAGATAACTTTTTACGTCGGTTTATAGTAAACTATGCCAATATTACTAAGGGTTTCATATGTCTCTTGAAAAAGGACACTCCTTTTATATAGGATGAGTGGGCCCAAGAATCCTTTGATGCTCTGAAGAAATCCTTGGTATCGATGCCTCTGCTGAAGCCTCCAAACTATAATAGAGATTACTTGCTTTAGATCACAGTGTTTGAAGGGATGATTGGTATGGTTTTAGTTCAAGAGGATGATGAGCTCTGTGAGAACATCATTTACTATTTTAGTCAAAAATTAGTCATCCCTGAACTCAAGTATTCTCACGTCGGGAAGCTAGCTTTGGTTGTCATTCACGCAGTTCAATGATTATGACACTATATCTTTCTTTGAAAAACTATAGTGGTTTCCGATGTCAATCCATTTCAATACGTCCTTACTAGGCATACCATGGGGGGGAAATATAACAAATGGATTTCCATCTTGCAAGAATTTGATCTTGATTTTACCTCAGCGAAATCCAAGAAATCACTAGTTTTTGTCAAGTTAATATCAGAATTCCCTCAATTGGATGAGGATGTTATTCATGTTGATTCATTTTCAAATGAAAACATTTTCCCTGTCTTGTCTTCAAAACCCTAGTATGGAGATATTGTGATCTATCTTCAAACCTTGAAGTTTCCTCAACATCTTTCGAGAGATGACTGACGACACATACGATACCAAGCTAAGAACTACCTTATCATCGGTGACACTTTGTATCACTGAGGAGTAGACAATATCTTGCGTAGTTTCTTGAATCACAAAGAATTTGAGTCTGTTCTTAATGACTGTCACAGTGGGGCTTGTGGTGGTCATCTATATGGGCTTGCGAAAACCTAGAAAATTTTGTGAGCCAGTTATTTTTGGTCGTCTATTTTTAAAGTTTGCATTGAAGAAGAAAAGAAGTGTCACCCCTGCCAAGTGTTCACTCAGAATATGCACTCGCATCCATCCCCTCTCCACCTGGTCATTATCGTTGGTCCCTTCATCAAGTGGGGGGGTGGATTTTGTGGATTGTAACCCAACTTTGGCTAGGGGGAATCAACATATTATCGTGGTTGTAGACTACTTTACTAAGTGGGTCGAGGCCATGCATACAGTTAAATAAAATGATAATACTGCCACATTTTTTGTTTTCAATCAAATTATAGCCAGGTTCAAAATCCCGAGTTATTATCATTAATCACAGTAGTCATTTTCAGAATGAAATGATGGAAGAATTAGCATCAAAACTAGGGTTTAGACATGGTCATTCTTCTCCTTACTACCCCCAGGAAAATGGACAAGTAGAGGTCGTGAAAAATTATCTCAAGACCTTTTTGCATAAAACTGTCAGCCGGAGAAAATCTAATTGGCATATCATGCTTTACCCTGCGCTTTGGGCATACCGAACCTCAATCAAGAATTCCACTGGTTTTTTTCCTTTCCAGATAGTACATGGTGTGGAGTTGATCCTACCAATTGAATGCGATATCCCTTCTCTTATATTGGCAATTACACTCCTACCTGACACTTCCAATATTGAACAATGCCTCATGCACCTAGAGAGTCTAGATGAACAACATCAAGATGCCTCTAGGACTATCGAAGCGAATAAATGACGTGTCAAGGTCTAGTATGATGAATTTGTCTATCCTTGGAAATATACCAAGGGTGACTTTGTCCTTTTGTACGACCAAGCCAAAGAGTCGTTGGGGGCAGGAAAATTCAAACCCATGTGGCACGGTCCCTATATCATGTGATTTGTCTTAGAAAAACGAGCCTATGAATTAGAAGATTATGATGGGAATATGTTGGCTGAGCCCATGAATGGGATCTACTTGAAAAGATATTATGCTTGAGCCCTAATACTGGGAGTAAATATCTATATACTAATGTATTTTAGTGTATATATCTTTTCCTCTTTTCATCTTTAGCTTGCTTATGGAGTTTTCCCTTGGTTGGCAAATGTTAACGAAGTCTTTGGTCTACTTAGCATTCAAAGACGGGGCCACAGATGGGGCCATTCCTCATACAAGGAACTTGTATTCTACCACTTAGGTTGTTTACTCACCTGAGGGTCTACTGGTGTCTTCAGGTGGCGTTTTCCTAGGGCCATCAACGAATAATGTGTCTGAATATAGTGTCATTATAGAGTTTTTATGCGATGCCATTTCACATGGTATTAGTTCTTTAGAAGTTCACCTATACTCCTAGTTAGTAGTATGTCATTTGAAGGACAGTTACCGTGTGCAATACCCTACTGCACTTTGACAGTTCCTATGGGTACGAGTTTTGGAACAACATTTTGATTTTATTACTTATAATCACATACCTAGAAGTTCTAACTATGTATCTGATGCATATTATGTTTTATATTGGAATTTGTTACATAACTAAAGCTTCAGCAATGTACACATTGCAATATAAGTAAATCCGAAGATCACTATTTTTAATATTTCATCCCTCCAAAAAATATGGTGGTTATACTACAAAATTGGGGCTCACACCCTCAAAATACATATACGGCCAATCAATACAATAATCATGACATCTAATCTTGTGGCACCAGATGTGTGTCATGATATCATAGTACGACATTTGTGATATTCCAGAAGAGACGCACCCAAGCACGGGGCAGACCTACCACTTTCCACTGCATTGCCTTGGACAGATCCTCTACATGAACCATGGAAATTATTTGTGTTTAAACAAGACAGGTTTCCCTGCATGTTTTGAAGCACTCTCTTTGCATCTCCTCACGCTAGATCATCNTATTTGTTATGAATATTTATGGATTATGCTATTGAATGTGATAATTATATATATTGTCACCATATGCTTGCGTATCTTGGTTGTTGAGGACAAGTTGTAGGTGCATTTCTTTGATTCAAGTGCTCAACGGTGGACTTCATCGAACATCTAGATGACATAGGATATTTATCTTGTCTTGTTAACATATTTGTTTATATAGCATACCTCATATTAGAGTTGATTTATGCAGTCATTTATGTATGTTTTGGTTTACCCCATGCCATAGAGTGATTTTCCTCGTAATAGAATTGGCGAACATACTAGGGATTGAATCTTCTTTTCGGGGTTTGGAGTGTTTTCCTCCTTTGATTGCTCTTGTTTATATTAAGTTTCTTGTCGTCTGATCGCTTGACAACCTCTATTCATTTTGAATCTGAGTTTCATAACCTTATCCTTAACCTGTCAATGTTTCAGCACATATACGTGGTTTTTTTCCTGACAATTTCATACATATGAGAGCATCATACATATGCATTTTTTGTTCTATATGAAGTGTATATACATGGTTTTCTCCTAAACAGTCGCGTACATCATCCCCTTTTTTCTTGATTGCTAAGTTTGATGTTTGTTGGGTAAGTTTTGATGGTTGCCGAGTCTTCTTAGGTCTCTGTCATGAATATTAAGTGCCTGTAGAGTGATAGGAAACCTTTCTTTAGTTGAATTTTTTAGCGATGTTTCTTTCTCATCATCATTTTCATTGATTGTCCTTGCATCTTGGGCTGAGTGTTTGCTTCTTGATTTTCTACTTGGTTTGTCTCTATTTACATACAGTAGAATATTTATATCAACCTGTTGTTCAGTCCTTGCATTTTTATTATTTTATATTGAAAATACAAAAAAAATAATATACATTTTGCATTGTTGGTATTTGATCTTTTGGGTTCTTATCATTGATCTTAGTACATGTATGGAAATATTGCATCTTATTTGAAATTGTAGAATTAAATTGGAAATTTCACTTTGAAAAGCTTATCATTTATTGGGAATTAAATTTAGGGCTTTGCATTTTATTCATATTCATTTATTTTACTTGTTGAGTCATAACATCACCAGTTTCATGACTACACCTTTTTGAGTAAACAAGGCCATTAAAAGTAACACTGATAAATTTAAAATTGATTAGAAACAATTTTATTTTTTAGGGTGCACAAACTAGCTTAGGATTTAGAGCCTTGGAATAGGATTTTGTGAGTAAACTTCTCCAAGGCTATTAAATTCAACATATGTGTCTGACTAAGGGAGTGGTGAAATCCATTATATAATTTGTGACATCAGGAGGATCTGCTTACACCGGAGTTAAGCACGAGGTCACATGAAGTTGGTTGAGGGGATATGCCCCCAATACCTTCTTCGCGTCAGAGATATTTCTGGGGATCTATTCATATATGGGGGTCTTGCTAGTACCTTTACCTTTGTGAGAGGTGGGGCTTTCAATATTTTGGGCTTTGCTACCCTACCCATATGGTAGACATGACTTATGATCGTTCGCCTATGCATAGGTTATATCGTGGTGGATTAGTTGCTTGACATAGGTACTACATAGGTTACTTGCAGGGGTTATTCTAAAGGTACCTTGGGTCAGATAAGGGTCGAACAATAGACAAATTTTATGCAGGATTACCTCTCCCAGGGGGATCTGACCAACTGGTTCTTAAGCCCAAGAGTGCCCTTCTAACTGATTCTGATACCTCCTATATTTTACAGGGACTCTTAGGCCCCTCTTGAGTGAGGCATACCCACTTTAGGGAGGGAGGCCCCTTTCAACCACTTTATCATGTTTGTGTGCATATTGGCCTTTTGTTTATTTTGGCATGCTCTTTGATTATTAGTTGGCCTTAGGATTTGATTTTTTATCTCAAGTCTTGAGTCATTGTGGAGTTGGACCAAATTCCCCACATGTCTCCCCATTTGTTAATATTACCACAGCATCTTGAGTCTTTGCCTTCTAAAAGGCATCAAGTTATCAGACGTGATACACACACCTCCACCTACCAAACTTGTGATCATACAAGGATGAGTACTGAGTCAATTCAGAAAAATATTGGGAGTCCTTCGACTCCCATTCCTACTATAGTTAATAGTGTTCCTTCGACACCTTCAACCATTGTGGTTGTAGTGTCGATGGTTCCCATCATCACCCCTATCCAACCTACAATTTCTACTCAACCCATTGTGACAAACCCTTTTGGGTATATTTTTTGTACACCTGGATACAATACTCAGTCCATCCCTATGGCCTCTAGCCATTTTTCTTATGGTATACCAAATTTCACATCACAATTTTCATCCTCCATGACCCTAGACAAAGGCCTGGGCCTCATGCCTATGGTATTGTAGGCTCCGCAAATGTGAAATATACAGACTTGGTGAAAATCTAGTTGAAAGATTTGTCTCTAAACCAGTTTGTAGGAGGGAAAGATTAGTCTGTATCCTCCACTGCCACTCAATCGATAGATGTACATTTTGTTCATTTGTCGACCAACCCGAATGGTAACCAACAACCAAGAGGGAATAAAAAGAAAGGGCATGGTAAGAACCAAAAGGGTGGGAGGAATAATAATAATAAACCCAAGGACACTGATAATAATGAGAAGTCAAATAATAATGTTGGTAAGGCCAAGAAAGAAAGGCGAAATTTGAAGTTTCCCTGCAATATTTGTACAGACGATCACCTTACCCACTTGTGCCCCAAACTTGTAGAAGCTGCAAGGATTTTATCTCTACCACTCGTTGTGATGAATAATCCCTTTCCACATATTCAACACATGAAATTGACCTCCTCAAATGCCAAAAATGCAGTGAGTGGAATTCGAAACCAACCGACACAAGACAGTGACCATCTATGCATCAATATGGTTAAGTCTCAGGTTAATGTAGCCACTCGGTCTCACGATTACAGTTCTTCATAGATTGTACCTGGTCTAGAGTCTCCCCCTCTATTGGAGATGCCTTTACAGATAAAAAAAACAGATCCCCCACCTCATATTTCGAAAGGATTACTCGAGTGCTCTACCCACAACCCTAATGCTAGAGCCACCCAAAGTTACTCTATTGTTGAGGATCTAGGTCAAACCCCTTGGGAGATTTCAGCTTTGGAGGTATTCCAGAGGTGTCCTTCACTGAGGAATTCCTTGTTATCTATGTTAGGATCTCTAGACCCCTATGTCTCTAATGTTATCAAGTTTGACATCATAGATGTGAAGCCTCACTTGCCTTATCACGTGGCCTTTTAGATCCATGTGAGTTACTCAAATTATACCATCAAACGTACTGTCATTGATGAAGGCGATGCAACATGCATGATGTCCCCGATCTGTTGGAAATCCCTTGGCTCTCCCACCCTTTCACAATATCCGACCATGTTGACTTCTTTTGACGGTCGTTCTTTCCACCCTCACGGTATTCTTCCTGCCTTCCTGGTCTAGTTAGGTGGCAAGACGGTGGAGGTGGATGTCGAGGTGGTTGATGCACCCCTTGACTATAAATTGTTACTAGAATGTAACTGGACTTATGTTATGACTGCATTCATATTGCCCGTCTTCCTTACTCTATGCTTTCCTCATGACGATCAACCATTTTTCCTTTGTGTATTCTATCCCCAATGCATTGGTTGGACTGTCAATCCCCGTGATTGACAATTCTCAGCCAACAATTGAGAATATTGGTGTCAGAATGTATTCATCCCTTATGGGTACCTTTGATTTTGTAGCACCAATTCATCATATATATCCCATGTCTAGTAGGTATTCTTCGTCAATGAGGTCCATTCCTTTCTGCACTTCATATTTTAACTATCCTTGGACTCTACCTTCCTCGACCATGTCTTGTGAAGGTCAGTCACATACTAGAATGGATATGACATTGTCGGCAGCAGAGATAGTGTATCAAACTATTCTTGACTCTTCTGTCAACCCAAATATTATTGCCTCGTAGAAGGATGAGGAGGATCCTTTTGTTAAGCATGTATGGGCCACTTCATCGTCTTTCTCACATAACTGCCTCGATGATAATTTACGCTCGGATGAAGCAATCATAGAGGCCATGAATGGTTCTGATAGGCCATGGGATAATATGCACCATCGCTCTTATTTCCTCCCAGAGCTTGCTAGAATCGAACAAGATGATTTTAGATCTATGTTGAGTGAGATAGTCGGTCATGTCGTAGTTCCACTTGATACACATGACATTTATGTTGAAAGAAACATGGCGAGTATCTCTCCTACCATCATGATTGATATCTCGTGTATTCTTGGTAAGGTTGAAAATGCATATATCGGTGTGTTGAGGGGTCCAATATCCTTTGACTCAACAATAGGAACCAAACCCACCTTAGAGGCCCAATTAGACTTTGTAGCATTTGATGAGTGGAATGGTTCTCAATATATTTTGATCTAGCCAATTTACCGATGGGATTTACTAGTGATTGACAGGGTATATTACTGTGCAAGTTCCTCCTTCAAGTTAAAAGATTCTCTTTTGTCTTTATTATTATTATTATTAGATGAGTCTGATAAAATAAGGGGGTGATGGTATAAACCAACTGATAGAGGAAAATATTAACTACTGAAGAATGTTGAGCTTGGGATAACCCTCGTGCTCTAGTGTGCATACAACGATATTCACACCTATTACAAGTCTAGTAATAATGTGTTAACTTGTTGGTATTTCAACATTGACTAAGATAACAATTATGGAAATAAAATACACATGCAATAAAGATAAGTGAAAGAAAAATAGTTTCCTTAGCTCTACCATCAATCACATATTAACACAACAATTCACTTTTCATCATTTAGAACAAAGGAACTGATTAAAGTATTGAAAAAATAGATTATCAATAGATTCAAAGACTCTTACTCATTACAACATCAACTACTGAATTCAAAGATGGAATTAGCTCCTCCTCAATCCAATCACATAACGCCTTTGATGAAAATAAAATTTGTCTTTGGTTCTAAACATAACTTCTTAATTAAATTTTCTTAGAAACAATTCTAAAAAAAGAGGGTCTTTCCCAAAACCATCAACCCTTCCCAAAAGGTCAATCCTCATATTTATAAATAATCACTAACTTAAAATAGATACTAAAATTTTGTGTTAAGTAAAACAAAAGACTGACATGTGGTGCTTGATCTCTTTGTTCTCTTGAGATCATCTAATGGTTCTACTAGAGTGGATGATTCTTCTCATACTCTGACCACTTGACGAAGAGATCCTTGCATGTGTTATCATATGGGAATATGTGTTGGTCCATCAAGGCTAAAAGTGTTTCCTTTATCTCTATTTCCTGTTATCTATATATGATCATCTCGACACTTAGACATTGCAGTATTGCGCGAGCCTTGATTAGGTGTTCCATAAAATTCTTTACCTGACCCAATGTCATGATCACCACCTGCATGATCTCTGCTTCCCATACTGAGTCTTGTTCTACATGTCATTTGACTATTTCATGCAAATCAACAAATTCTTCAGGTGAGTCGAACTCTAGAAGGCTAATGTCTTTCATCTCCCGATTGATCTTCTCCCAACTTTTCTCGCACTCTACCCACATTTTCTGTATATTTTGTTGAGGTTTTTGGGCCATACTTACCCAGTATTCGACTGCCTTCATGTTTTGGGAGATGTTGTTATCCATCAACACTCAGATGTCATGCTCCTCTGTGTCTCGGCCCTTCTATATTGCACTAATATAATCGATTCGTTCCATAGCTTGGTATGCCTTTTCATACCATCTCTCCACGTCTTAACAGGTTTCCAATTCCATGAGAGTGTCTTATTGAAAATAGGCTATGCATTTAGTGAAGAGATGTCTTTCTCTCATGAATTGTGCATATTCTTCTCGAAATTCACTCTTCAGGAAAAAATTTGCTTGTGTTGAGTCTTGGTCATATTTCGCCAGATGGCGTAGATGGTCCAGCTCCTCCTTTGCGGAGGCTAGTTCCTTTTCATCCCATTTTTCTCGAGCCAGTGTGGCATCAATTATATCCATCCCTGTGCCAATTAGATCAGTTGTCTTTGCATTTTCTATGATTAACAACTTTTCTTCTGTGGTGATGAGAAGCGTGTTATCCAGTGCAAGCCTCATTTTCTTGGTTGTCATTCTCAGTATGGATTTCCTCTTCTTGTCCTAAGAAATCACTTGTATATCGACGACCTCATCCATGGGCTCAGGGAACTGTTGGTCTCCCCAGGTCAGAGTGTTTCCCAGGCTTCTTGCCATATATATTTGTTCTAGGACTGGCTCTTATACTTCTTTGACAAGGGAAACTTTTGTATGTTCTAGTGACTTGACCTCCTATTGGTCTTCATCGATTGGTGGAGTATTGAGCTTAAATGGGGAGATGGTCACATGATCAACACTAACTTGGTGATCGAATGTTGAGGTGTTGATCTCTAGCTATTGCAAATCCTCTTCTTGTTCACCAAAGCCTAGCTCATCCTTGGAGATATCTTTCAGGGTCCTCGATAGGTTGACAAATTCAATGTCTAGGATACTCTTGACCTCATAGTTTCCCTACAGAGGGTTTAGAATCAAAGGATCGAGGGTTGGCACAGATTTTCCCCTTGGTTATTTCTCCTCTATGACTGGTACTAGAGTTATAAGGAAGACCTCTGAGATCTCTTCATCATCATAGATGGTAATCATATAAAAGAGGATGTTAGGCACACCCGCTTCACCTGATGTTCTTGGAATCTCTTGACGGGATAGAATAATCACCGGTGATCTGGCCTGTGGTGATGAAACTTTGGGGTTCTCTTGATTGGTGGTTTCCTCTAGTGGGTTTGATTCTGAGCCATTTATCTCCTCTCCGATGTTGAATGGGTCAATCTAGGTGATCCTTATTGGTTCTAACAGTTGGGGATCATTTTCTAACCTCTGGATGATTCTTTGGGCTTATTCTAACAAAAAAATCCCCCTCCTGTGTGCCTCTATGGATTCTACTTCTCTGTTATATTCCCTAACCCCGAGGGATTCTTGATTTGTCTGTTCTATCATTTCAACTTGCTCATCCATACTCATAGCTTTAAACCTAGTCATATTTGGGTTAGCTTTTCTCTGTATCACCTCCTCCCAATCCCGAGCACATTCTGTAAATATATCATATTCAAACTTATCATGTGCATATGGACAACAGGAGGAGACTTGTGATGCATGCTAAAGTACTAGGCCTCTAGGGTCATGTTTGCGAAATCAACCTGTTGGGAATCTGTATTCTTGTTGGCTCAAACCCTCTTATTTATATTGTGCAGTATCCTTCACCATAAAACCCTATATGGAAACCATAGGGTATGAAATTTCACTTCTTCTCTTTAACCAAAGTGGTATTATATCCCTACAGGATGGTTTGGTAACAGATTTCTCCCACGACGAGTCGGTTTGGGATGTGAGAGGGGAGTAGATGTGGTGTGTCAGTAGCCAAAAAAACCCTGATATAAGTATTGGTTTCTTCTAGGTACCAGTGGCCTACCTTTGAGATCATTTCCTTGGCCACTGCCGAAAGTCTTGGGAATTATTTCTTAAAAGTAATAAAATAAACCCACAGTATAAATTCATCGCATGTGAGAGAATAGGATTTTTTGTACCTGTTTTCCAATAGAATGTCGAAGTAGACATGTACAGGTAGCTTGATGACATGCCATCTCATATTCATGCCTGTGAAGACGTTCCTTGCACATATTACATCTAGTAGGTACAATGCCATGTGAAAAGTAAGCGTTTCTCCATCCTTTGGTGTCTGGGCTTGCAATATATTGGTGCTCAATTGTTTTGAAATGATTTCTCCCCAATTGAAGCTACTCTCGAAGATGGATACAATGTATTCCAGGGACATCCATAACTCTGAAAACTTGGTGCAATCCTTATCCCCATACAATCAAAAAATTAGAGCCATTAAATAAATGTATGGCTCCTTTAGCTTTATTGTTCCATACCAGCCGTTGCTCCGGTTTGTAAAAAAAAAATTCTTCCTTCTACCAGGAGGCCATCATTATGTTGGTGTCATGGAACTCGTATAATTTTACTACGAAATCAGTGTTTAACCGCTCCTCCAGGTCCATGAACTTGTAGTATTTTTGGACCTCTATCGGGATAAAAACAGTGATGTATTCGCCATTCTCATCATTGACCAGGCACTTCATTGCATATGTATGGTTTCTTATCCACCCCAGGGTCTCAATACAGGGCAAGACCAGGGTTCAGAAGGCTACCATATGTAGGCATGACCACCAGATGTTCGAAAAATCCTAGTCGTCGAGCATCCTTACATCCAGGTCCCTGTGGTGGATAAATTATGGGTAATACTCTCGGTTAATCTTGTTGAACAAATCTCCCCATTGCGGGAGCATTAGATTTGGCCCAGTGCTTGCCTCTGTGTCACCAAATGCAGGGGGTTGGGTGAACTCCTTCTTAGTAGACGTTCTAATGACCGACTCCGCTTTAGTAGCAAACTCCAACTGCCTCACAATGTCAGGAGAATATCCTTCACCGGCCTCTGCTTCCTTCAACTTTGGTGCCCTTGGCGAGCGTCTGGTCATTAGCTTCCTTGGAGGCATTTTCCTGTAGAGAGAGAATAGTTAGACATTGTCTTGCAGAGATGATACTAATATATAAATAAAGTGTGATCGTAGAAATTATAAAATCAATACATACCTCTTCTTCGCACTAGCTTAACTTGGTTTTGAAATTTTGAGAATCAAGTGCAACTCTTGAGACACTCTTTTCGCTCCTTTGACTACTCTGAGAATGAGAACTTTTTTGTGTAGAATGTTGGGTTTCGAAACTGTCTTAGTAATTTAAACACAAAGAATACTTACCTTGTCACATCAGTTATTCAATTCAAAGAATAAATGTAGTTTTACACAATCTACCACCAAGATCTGCATTATGCTCAGGATTAAATGAGGTCATAGGTTAGTGCCGCAGGAGAGGGCTACATTGTGGTTCATTGAACATTTTAAATTCTTGTTATTCAGTTGATGCACGGGACAACAATGTATGCATTGTGAGACATTAATTATCCTATTAAATGACATAATCTGATCTTATTTTGTGCCGAAAACAACCCATCATTCTTCTAATTTAAATGAGTGGATTGGGGATCGATGTTTTTCTTAGACAATGTTCATTGATATCTTGTGGAAAAAGTTTCAATGTCGATCCATCTTGTCATACAGCACTGATGTGAAAATTTTGACCTGGAAGTGCAATTAGGACATGGGGAAACCTAAGGTGGTTCGGGATGAAACTAGGCTGTATGAATTTCCTACGCGGAAAAGACACGTGGTGTTTGAATTTAGCTCCTTCGCCTAAGATTTTATTCAGAATTGGGGACTTTCGTTAGATATGCGCTTTGAAAAACAGGTCCTACCATGTTGATGCCAAAGAAGTATCAAGGATCGACAATCAACGAGATGTTGAAACAAGTTTTCTCGTATTAGCCTCCTTGAAACTTGTCAATGTCGAAAACACATCGGTGATTGGTGCTCAACGATGTGTCAACGTGAAAATTTCCACAATTTAAATCTTTGGGATTTCACCGACTCCGAACAATGCATCAGTAATCGGTGATCGAAGGTTCGTTATGGCCCACATTAGTTTTTTTCCCTTTCATATTTCACCAATGCCAAAGATACATCAACAATTGATTATTATCATTGCTATGTGGGCATTTTACTGCTCAGATTTCATCGATGCCAAAAATAAGTGCATGGGTCACAATTTTAGCTATGAATTCTTAGTTAAAATGCCAAGTTCTTTTTTTTAGAAAAAGTTTCAATTCAACAGGTCCATGGAAACAAAACTTAATGACCCCTACACAACAAACTCAATTCAGAAAGAATAAATAAGAAAACAAGTGGTACCCAAAAGAGAAAAAATTTCAAAATATCTTAGGGTTTGTTGAGCACTCAACACGGTGTGGATTTTTCACCAAAAGAAATTATGATCTACACTGAGCTCTTCAAAGAATTATGCAATGTATTTGCTTAGTCATATGAAGAGATTGCAGGAATCGACCCTCGAATTGTGGAACATGAGATTAAAACCTACCCAGATGCCAAACTTGTTCGACAATGACTTGGAACTATCCATTCTAGGAAGGCCCCTGCTATTAAGATAGAGGTGGAAAAACTTCTTAATGTTGGATTTATCTACCCGGTTCCCTTGACTAAATGGGTATCCAATCCCATTCTGGTGAATAAGAAGCAAGGAACCATCCGTATATGAATGGATTTTAGAGACTTGAATAAGGCTTGTCCTAAAGACAACTTCCTAACACCCTTCATTGATCAAATTATCGATGAGAGTGCAGGAAGCAAGGTTTTTTATTTTATGGATGGATTTTTAGGATACAACCGAATTCAGATGAAGCTCGAGGATCAACATAAGACGACGTTTATTTTTCCTTTGGGTACTTTCTCATATCGGAAGAAGCTTTTCAACCTTAAAAATGTTGGAGCAACCTTCCAATGAGCTATGAACTTCGTGTTTCACGATATCAAGAATATAGTCGAAGCCTATCTCGATGATCTCTTTTCTCACTCCCGCAAGAGAGTGGGTCACTCTACCCACCTTCAGCTAGTTTTTGAAAGATTTCGCTATTACTGCATCCATTTGAACCCTCATAAATGCTTCTTTTGCATTAGGTCAGGTCATCTTCTAGTATTATTAGTCTTTGATATTGGGATCATGGTGGATTTGTTAAAGGTTGAGGCAATAGTTGGGATGCCTCCCCTACACACTATTTACCAGTTTCAAGGTTTACATGGGAAAGATAACTTTTTACGTCGGTTTATAGTAAACTATGCCAATATTACTAAGGGTTTCATATGTCTCTTGAAAAAGGACACTCCTTTTATATAGGATGAGTGGGCCCAAGAATCCTTTGATGCTCTGAAGAAATCCTTGGTATCGATGCCTCTGCTGAAGCCTCCAAACTATAATAGAGATTACTTGCTTTAGATCACAGTGTTTGAAGGGATGATTGGTATGGTTTTAGTTCAAGAGGATGATGAGCTCTGTGAGAACATCATTTACTATTTTAGTCAAAAATTAGTCATCCCTGAACTCAAGTATTCTCACGTCGGGAAGCTAGCTTTGGTTGTCATTCACGCAGTTCAATGATTATGACACTATATCTTTCTTTGAAAAACTATAGTGGTTTCCGATGTCAATCCATTTCAATACGTCCTTACTAGGCATACCATGGGGGGGAAATATAACAAATGGATTTCCATCTTGCAAGAATTTGATCTTGATTTTACCTCAGCGAAATCCAAGAAATCACTAGTTTTTGTCAAGTTAATATCAGAATTCCCTCAATTGGATGAGGATGTTATTCATGTTGATTCATTTTCAAATGAAAACATTTTCCCTGTCTTGTCTTCAAAACCCTAGTATGGAGATATTGTGATCTATCTTCAAACCTTGAAGTTTCCTCAACATCTTTCGAGAGATGACTGACGACACATACGATACCAAGCTAAGAACTACCTTATCATCGGTGACACTTTGTATCACTGAGGAGTAGACAATATCTTGCGTAGTTTCTTGAATCACAAAGAATTTGAGTCTGTTCTTAATGACTGTCACAGTGGGGCTTGTGGTGGTCATCTATATGGGCTTGCGAAAACCTAGAAAATTTTGTGAGCCAGTTATTTTTGGTCGTCTATTTTTAAAGTTTGCATTGAAGAAGAAAAGAAGTGTCACCCCTGCCAAGTGTTCACTCAGAATATGCACTCGCATCCATCCCCTCTCCACCTGGTCATTATCGTTGGTCCCTTCATCAAGTGGGGGGGTGGATTTTGTGGATTGTAACCCAACTTTGGCTAGGGGGAATCAACATATTATCGTGGTTGTAGACTACTTTACTAAGTGGGTCGAGGCCATGCATACAGTTAAATAAAATGATAATACTGCCACATTTTTTGTTTTCAATCAAATTATAGCCAGGTTCAAAATCCCGAGTTATTATCATTAATCACAGTAGTCATTTTCAGAATGAAATGATGGAAGAATTAGCATCAAAACTAGGGTTTAGACATGGTCATTCTTCTCCTTACTACCCCCAGGAAAATGGACAAGTAGAGGTCGTGAAAAATTATCTCAAGACCTTTTTGCATAAAACTGTCAGCCGGAGAAAATCTAATTGGCATATCATGCTTTACCCTGCGCTTTGGGCATACCGAACCTCAATCAAGAATTCCACTGGTTTTTTTCCTTTCCAGATAGTACATGGTGTGGAGTTGATCCTACCAATTGAATGCGATATCCCTTCTCTTATATTGGCAATTACACTCCTACCTGACACTTCCAATATTGAACAATGCCTCATGCACCTAGAGAGTCTAGATGAACAACATCAAGATGCCTCTAGGACTATCGAAGCGAATAAATGACGTGTCAAGGTCTAGTATGATGAATTTGTCTATCCTTGGAAATATACCAAGGGTGACTTTGTCCTTTTGTACGACCAAGCCAAAGAGTCGTTGGGGGCAGGAAAATTCAAACCCATGTGGCACGGTCCCTATATCATGTGATTTGTCTTAGAAAAACGAGCCTATGAATTAGAAGATTATGATGGGAATATGTTGGCTGAGCCCATGAATGGGATCTACTTGAAAAGATATTATGCTTGAGCCCTAATACTGGGAGTAAATATCTATATACTAATGTATTTTAGTGTATATATCTTTTCCTCTTTTCATCTTTAGCTTGCTTATGGAGTTTTCCCTTGGTTGGCAAATGTTAACGAAGTCTTTGGTCTACTTAGCATTCAAAGACGGGGCCACAGATGGGGCCATTCCTCATACAAGGAACTTGTATTCTACCACTTAGGTTGTTTACTCACCTGAGGGTCTACTGGTGTCTTCAGGTGGCGTTTTCCTAGGGCCATCAACGAATAATGTGTCTGAATATAGTGTCATTATAGAGTTTTTATGCGATGCCATTTCACATGGTATTAGTTCTTTAGAAGTTCACCTATACTCCTAGTTAGTAGTATGTCATTTGAAGGACAGTTACCGTGTGCAATACCCTACTGCACTTTGACAGTTCCTATGGGTACGAGTTTTGGAACAACATTTTGATTTTATTACTTATAATCACATACCTAGAAGTTCTAACTATGTATCTGATGCATATTATGTTTTATATTGGAATTTGTTACATAACTAAAGCTTCAGCAATGTACACATTGCAATATAAGTAAATCCGAAGATCACTATTTTTAATATTTCATCCCTCCAAAAAATATGGTGGTTATACTACAAAATTGGGGCTCACACCCTCAAAATACATATACGGCCAATCAATACAATAATCATGACATCTAATCTTGTGGCACCAGATGTGTGTCATGATATCATAGTACGACATTTGTGATATTCCAGAAGAGACGCACCCAAGCACGGGGCAGACCTACCACTTTCCACTGCATTGCCTTGGACAGATCCTCTACATGAACCATGGAAATTATTTGTGTTTAAACAAGACAGGTTTCCCTGCATGTTTTGAAGCACTCTCTTTGCATCTCCTCACGCTAGATCATCCCCCCAATGCCTCCACCAATGTTTTGGAATTCCATCTAGCCTTCGCGGACCCACATATGTGTAACATACATGTTTTAATTAGTACTTGACATCATCCAAAAATATTTTTGTTTTCTTCCAAAAAAATACAAAAAAATGAAATATTCAAAAAACTTTTGCATACCTATATCTCCGTAGGTGGAACTTGGTGGTAATGGCATGTCCAAATCTCCTCTAAAGTCGATCCCTGCATAAGGGTAGTCCTCTAGAGCTATCACCTGCCAATGCCACTAGAAGAAAAACTCATCGTTGTAGGGTATTGGTACCCTACCACCCCCCAACCTCCTCATCACCTCAGTCCACGATGCCATGGATGGATCGCGAAGTCCATTTAGAACAATATCAACTCTAGGGTCCAAGCTTGGGACCTGCTTGAAAAAAAAACTACATAGGATAGACGCAAACCCGAATTTGTTCTTCCTACTCTGTTTGCAGTCTATCAGTTGACTCTTCATGTTGTCTATTAGTGAGGTGCACCAGTTGTAAACCTTGGGTCACAAGCACTCCACTGAATATAACATAAGTGGCCTTGATGCCTAATGCAATGAGGTCAACCCTATGATCTGTGTCAACACTAGGACAATGATCTTGAGACTCAGATTGTTGATCGCTCTGAATGGGAGTTGGATCCCTACCTTCTTGGTCCTTGAAATGAAATGAGTGGATATGTAGTACTCTATGTTCATGCCACTCCCATCTCCTCAAGATTTTAGGTTCACCACCTCACCTCGACATGAAAACCCTATCAAAAAGTG
Organism: Picea glauca; assembly: GCA_000966675.3. Classification (NCBI taxonomy): domain Eukaryota; kingdom Viridiplantae; phylum Streptophyta; class Pinopsida; order Pinales; family Pinaceae; genus Picea; species Picea glauca. The sequence goes on along the minus strand of JZKD02S1143948.1, from coordinate 129,694 downwards.
TATGTCCTCAACTTCAATCCTCAATGGTTTCCCATCGAGATTTAAGGTCTCTGTATCTGGATCCCAGTAGTTCACCAACATCTGGAGCAGTCTCACCTGATCCCTCATGCCTTTGAGAGCCAAACATTTATATAGAACAAATATTATTAATGTTTTTTGGGCCCCTAGATCTCTCTCTACTACAACATCAACCTCTTCATGCTCTCTTTCTCTCCACTCTAGCACCATATTGCAAGTTTAAAATCAACTTTTTGAGTCAGTAACATTTAAAAAATTCAATCCACGGACTTGTACACGAGCTGCAACTTACACAGTTGCATATAGGGTTGCATATACATGGTCTGTTTTGGTAGCAGTCATGTATAGGGCTACGTATACACAGCACGAAGAACTACAACCCGCATACACACATTTTCTAATTTGCGCTTTGAAATAATAAAAAAATGAAACCTAATTGAAAATACGAATCCACTAGAAATGAAGAGAAGGGAAATGTGACTTACTTGGTCCAGACGATTGTCAATTCTATTTCCCATGGCTCCCGTAATCCGCAGTTGAAATTTGGGGGCAATTTGGTCCAAAATGCACTATTTGGGTAAAAAATACAAATGGTATAGTCAAATTGGATATTTTCACTATTTTTAGAAAAAATTTACCCACTTTGCATAGTTTTAGCTAATATTTTGGCCTAATGGACTAATAAAGCAGTGGATGGAGTTGGTTTTGGTGGTTTTATCCAGGGATTCTTGCGATTTGTAGTGCCATGTCGTCTGTTCGTAACTTTGGTAGGTATTTTCATTGACCACCATATAGGATAGGCCATCACTCCATTTTGCACATTTTCATTATCCTATAACTGCATTTTGTATGCCTTAGGTACAAACCCATTTAGTAGCGACACAAAACCTTCTTTCTACAACTAGAAGTGTCATTATTGAATGGTAGAGACTTACCAAACATGGGTGCCCTAGTTAGAACATTTGTGCCATTCGATGCCCATGTTGAGATTTTGTCCATAGGACCGGGAGTCCCTTATAGCTAATATATGAATTTGCATTTGAACCTCATTTATTACGCATAAGCATGATGACCTATACCTAGCCGGACTCCCAACGAGTCTGGTTTAAGATCTTTTCTGACTCTACTAAAAATTGAAAATATTACCGAGTGAACTTGTCTCTTTCACACTCGTAAATTGGATTTGAAAGGACATCTATTTGGTGTGATTTTAACCCTTTTCCAAACCAAGCAGACTAAATTTTTGAAAAAGGACATTCTTTTTCATTAAGTTGTAATTGCATATGATTCTCTTGCTCGCAATATGGAGCCTATTGTCGATTCTCGCTTTCACATTATAAGCCTATCACCTCAGTAGTTTGCATCATCAGCCAAGCAGAGCCTTGTTTATATCCTTTGTAGCTTGACACCCTATACCCTAAGAGGAAAAATTCCCCCGAGTGTCCATATCCTGCATGCACCTTTTTGCATTGAGCATAGGCATGTTCCACTGTTGGAACTAGTTGCTTACCAACAACACTCGTTTCCTCCTCAGCATCATAACATTCATTTGAATATGAAAAAAAAATAAAAGACAGGAGGGAAAAGGATATTATCTTATGTTGGTAGCAGTCGTGTTGCCTTTGAACAGAGCACAAAATTTTGAGTCCACTTGTCATCAAAATTTTGGGTTTAGCATGAACTTAGGAATTTGAGCTCATTACTAAGAGTTTACTCCCTCGAATGGTTACTCTTCCAGTCCCTATGGAGAGTTTGATTGGTGCCTTCTACATCACAAAGTTTCATCAATGATTCTTTGATGCTAGAGTCATCCATATGTCTCTTTCTCTTTTTCAAAGGATATTTATCAACCTGTGTCGACCATTTCTCAAAACTCTTGACTTTGCATGTCATCCATACCCTCAGTGTGTCTCAGAGTTACATGAATTTGTATCCCTATCGTGCACCCTGGTCCTACTTTCATTATTGGTAGGTAACCTTGAACCCAACAATTGACATTTCATCATTGGTCGTTGACTGGGAGGTTTCCCTTGTGTTTGACAACAAGAAATATATTCACACATTGGGATTCGTGTAATGTCTTGGATGCCATTAGCATTATTGATGGTTTTCTCACCTTTTTCAGTATTTTTCCTTATTGGTTGCTATTCAGACGGTCTTTTTCATGCACTACTTGTATCTCATGCATGTGAAAGATGCACATGGTCATTGGTTCATGAACATGTTCTTCATTTGAATTCCTCCAAATCATCAAGCTCCTACTTTATACCTCATGATGGATGATGAGAGATGCATTAATTCTCTCCTTTCAGTGGGCCTCCTTCCATAGAATTCATCCCATCTATTCTGAAAACAAGACCTAGATTCCTATGAGTACCTAGACTCTTGTAGTCATTAGTGGTATGTTCTCTCACCATCGACAGTTGGGAATACATCAAAGTATTCTAATAGATGGATTCTTCAAGTGTTTGACCTCAACACCTTTATTCACACTTGTAGGAATGTACTCGGTGCCTTGATACCCACTTTCATTATCGGTAGGTTGTCTCACATGTGTTAACGGTATACCTTAATGATCGGTAATCAAACAAAGTCTCATTGTGTTTGACCTCAACTCCTTTATTCACATGATGTAGACTTGCACCTTTGACGAATCGTGTAGAAGATGTGAAGACATCAGTTCATAGTCACAACTTTTGTGAGTTTTTGCTATCATTCATTGGACCAATACCTATATGACTTCATTGATCATAGTATATTAGATTTTACTCCATTATATACAGATATCTTCTGACTACTTTTGAGACTGGTTTTCACTAGGCCTTGTTCATGACTATGACAACCTATGGCATGTATATCCTTTTCTATTTCCTATTCATGTCCACAAACAACTGTTTGGTATATTTCCACATGGATCTGCAATGTAACTCAATTGGTATCCATGTGCACAAAGTCAGTATGGATTGTAATATTCTTATGAGCAACTAGTTCGTCCAACTGGGTCTCCATTACTCCACTTATGGGAATTATAATATATTTCGTCCATCACAGATACTCCTCTAACCTCACACATTAGGGGGCATCTGTTATAGAAATATTTTCCTCACCATATGCAAACTTGATAAGAAGGCCTTTTTCCATTTCCCTATGCAGACTTGAAGTCCCTTTTTGCAGTTCCTAGAGATTAAAATTGTATTTTTCCACATATATGTGCCCTAACAGCTATACAACATGTGTATACACAGGTTGCACCATTACAACTCGTGTGCATCAGGTTTTGTGCTCAAAATTTAAAAATGGTGTCGGGTTTCCATGTCACGTCATGAGATCCATGATCCTTGACCTTCCATATAATGGAAACGTTGTGAATCGACCCTTCAATTCCATTTGAAGGCTATAAATGGGCCATATCCAAGATGTGGAAAAAAGGGGATAATAATTCAACTTTGAGAGAAAAGTTACTCTGGAGAAATTATTCACGTCATATTGAGTCTACATCCCTTTGTCCTTTTAAGTCTGAACACATTGTTCAACCCCCAAGCTCTTCCCTATTTGATGGAGAACCTCATTATCTCTCTTATATGAGCTTGCCTTTGCTAGAGGATTGAAGTGGTGGAGGCCCAACTAGAAGAGACTTAGTTTCCCGGTTCCAAACGTGCCGACACAGAAGTTTGTCATTCATACACCTTCATTGATTACATTTTAATAGAAATACTCTTTTCTCGTCCAATTAATTTCTTGAAAATATTTGATTTGTTATTCCATGGCAATATTTGTTATGAATATTGATGGATTATGCTATCGAATGTGCTAAATTTATATATTATCACCATATTCTTGCATATATTGGTTGAGGACAAGTTGCAGGTGTATTTCTTTGAGTCAAGTGCTCAACGATGGAATTCATCGAATGTCTGGATGAGGTAGGCTCTTTATATTGTAATGTTAGGATATTTGTTTATATAGCATACCTGAGATTAGAGTTGATTTCTGTAGTCATTTCCATATATTGTGGTTTACCCCATTCCATAGAGTGATTTTCCTCGTAACAATTATCACCCCTGGTACCTCTCGTAGTACGTATACCACAATGATTAGAAGAATTCTTCTTGAATTCCACCAATTCACCAATAAGTCCCTTACATGATATCCTTCCTCCACCCAATACACATGACTCACACACATGTATGGATATATGGTGCATTTCATTTAGTGAAGTTGACCCCCATCCTCCCGTCGAACCACTCATTCTAGCGGAAGGTGATATTCACCTTTTACAAACATCACTTATTTGTGATTATCCATCTTCTACACCTTCCATAGACACCAACACCATAAACATATTAGATCAAATGTTGAGCGCCATCATGCCCCACCTGCCTGTTCATACCTCTCATGATCCATTCTTCTCATACATATCTCAATCAAATGAATATATCTTAGAGGCCATGAAAACACTTGATTTTCCCTGGGATGCCATGCATCATAGGTCTTTCTTATTATCACATGAATCCTTTCAACCCAACATAGACACCCATATTTTTGCGATTGAAACCAAATACTTCATTCCTTCAGGACATGTATATTGGTTCAAAAACCCAATCCCTACTCCATATTATTTTGAAGAAGGAAACAAGACCAACACCCCCCCCACAATTAAAATAGACATCTCTATATGTTGATAGTATGGTAGCTACGGGAGGTATTTACCTCCACGTGTAAACTTGACAAGAATAGAATATTCTAAAAAGCAAGAAGAAATCCTAATGAGTTGGCTAATGACCCTAGAAGACATGTTGACTCAAGAGGATAATTTATATTATGTTATTAGCCTCCAAGAGAAGAAGTTGGCCAGAAGAATTAATATATATTGAACAGATAGATACCCAGAATGAGAA
>JZKD02S1143948.1:98851-111896 GCA_000966675.3 Picea glauca | reverse complement strand
AACATTACAAAACAGTTCTAAGATCCTGAAAACATGGATCAAATCAACTAAATATAGAAAGTCAAAATCTGTTGCAAAATAAGTGGGATGCTTCCTCAAAATGAGGTCAATCCCTAATTTCTCTCTGTTGGTTGTTGGTGCAGTATAGAACAACCTTCCAAGGCTACATGATGACTTACAAATAGAGACTAGGTCGAATTTGCTGATGTGGCCAGGTGTCCTGCTTTCTGTCTTAATTAAAACATGTCCATAACCTTTGAAATAACTCCTTTCTTCATAATATGTCAAAAATAACTGTTGTGCTGGACTTGATAATTCATTAGACATTCATTGTAAAAGATCCTGAATCTTTTCATATAAAAAATCCTTGACCTGTGTAAAAACTCGTTCAATTCTGGACACACAGGCTTTCGGTGGTTGTCTGGGAAGATTTCTGGGTGAGTTATCCACCGAAAACGCCTCTTTTCAGTGGTTAATGAGCACACTGTGGGCTCGCCTAAACCACCGAAATTCAATCTTTGAAGAGTTTCAAAATTGCAAAAATGTCTGTCCTGGATCCTCTTTTAACACTCAAACTTTCTTAGATGTTGCAGTCCTGGTTCGTGCAGACCTACAAACCTTTGCTGACTGTGTAGGGGGTTTTGTTACATCAATTATGATTGTGGCTAAATTAGCCAAAGTGTCCAAACCAGTTTGCTTTTACTCAGGTGATTGAAACCCTTTTAGCTTGAGCCTCAGAATTCTGAGCTGTCTGTATAATTTCATGTTTTCTCTGATCAACTCTCTATTTCTATCTTTGATTGTATCATGTTTTTATTTAAGAGTTTTATTTTCATTGAACAATTCAACATTTCTCTCAGTGAGGTCTGTGTTTAACTTTTTTATTGCCCTCTCCAGGACTTCCATCTCATAAATTTCTCGTAGGAGATTATTAATCTTCTTTGTCTTACCTTTCTTAGGCCTGCTTGAGGAGGCTTCTGCTTCTGGTTGCCTGTGAGTCTCTGTAGGATTTGATGGAGGTAAATTTATCTTCAATTTTGCATCTTGTTTGATCTGCAATTTGTCATGTGTCTTTGCCATCCCCTTCTCTGATTCAGAGTCACTATAAGGTATATTGAGAGGGTTTTTTTACTGTGACAGGGTTTTTGTTTTCAAACTATAATTTCCTCTTGATTCCTCCCTTCTTGTTGGGTGATGCTTTTATAGAGTCTCTGGGCATTGAGATTCCCTTCCTCCTCCTATGACTAGTCTTGAGAGTAGGATCTTTTCTACTTCTATCCTTCTTAGCTTTTATCTCTGGAGGTCTTTCTGTATGAAACTCATTCCAAAACAAGAAGAAACCCCACTCAATTTGTTTCCTCTGCAGAGCTTCTCTCACAAGAATACTAATCAGTCCCTGATGTGATATTCTTCTTGCAACTTTAGCAGGCTAAGATTTCACATGTCTTGCCATCTTAGTCATGGTTTTATGAAAGTAAGGCATGTTTATGTGTTCTCTGCCTGTGAAATGGTTTAGCAGTTTAAAGTGGTAATACATTACCCTGTTGTAGCACCCCTCACAGGTGATATACACCAAAATCTCCCTCAGCAAGAACTGCCACTTTGATTCCAAATAGGACATGGGAATATCCTTCTTCCAGGACAAATATTTATGCACTGGTAACAAATACGACCTGAATTCAACATTTGAAGGTGAGAAGGTTTTAAACCAACAGTGCCCTGTCCTGGATAACCCTTTGTATTCGGCAATAGCTGCTTCATATATAATAAACTCCTCTCTGCCTATTTTAGCAATCCTTCCATCATAGGAGAGGACAAATGCTTCGGCCACTTGTTGGTGAAAGGTTGTCAATTTTTCACAGTATGTGAAAACGCCATCCTGTTTAAAATACTCTGCGACCTCTAGATGAGTTTCAAAATACCACATGCCATCTACTTCGGATCTCAAAGAGGGACTTGCTTTTGACATGACTCAATACTGACTGGACCTGAAACTGTGAGAATCAAAATATTCGGGAGGCAATGGCTCTGGGAACTAGGAATACAGTCGATACCACTTATGAGAAACTAGTAAAATCGGGTGAAAAAATCATAGGATTAATGAATTCAATAAAACACTGACCCATTTCCGGATGACAATCTAGCTGAGGAATGTTGAAACTTCAGATTTTCGGAGGCAATTGTATTTCTGAAACTTTGAAAGAGATTAGTTTTCGATCTTACCTGATAACCCGACCAGATTTCCTTGACTCGTGATGCTAGCTAAAATTGGAGACACTTCAACAATCACCAGAGAACGCGGGATCAGGATTTTGAAAATATGCTTTGCTGATAAAATCGCGGGCTTGTGATCATCTTCAGCGATATGCGGGATTCATTATAACTCACTGAGTTTTCAGATGAAGGAATAACCTGGTAATGATAGTTTTCATACTTGCCACTGAAATGGGGGGTAACTCCATGCAATCATACCTACCAATCACCGCCCCAAGTGGATTTGAAATGATCACTGCAGTGGATAAGACGTTGGTGCTTCGAACCTTTCGGACGGAGGCCACGAATGTGCATCATCTCCCGCATGGTACGCTTTTGGCGGTTGTATTTCTCATGATTGCGCTGATTTTTGACATCTGGCTCGTGCGAAAGCACGAGCTTTCATTTTTCTCGTTCAAACACTTTCGGTGGTTACTTGTATTTTGCTTCAACCCATTATCTGACGAAAATGAGAACTTTCAGTGGTTAATGAGCACAGTGGAGGCTCGCCTAAACCACCGAAACCTGATATTTTTCCATTTTCTTGACCGAACCAAAATCAACATTTCTTTTGAGATTATTTTGGAAATACAGACACTCTAACCTATTTACATAAATTTAGAAATAAAATTTGGAACCCAACCTATCATCTAAAAAATAAAAATAAAACCGACTGATTTATTTGAGGAGTTAACAGGACTATATGATAAGATCTTGTTGGTGCGTTATCCTTGGGGAAAGGTGCACTACCCTTTGTTTGGTTATCTAGCCTATGGTTTTCTTTCGGAGTGATTCTCTGTCAAGGTTAAGGTGCCAGGAGGATGACTTTGACCTATGGTTGGGTGACAATAGTAATATTGTCAATGGTAAAACGAGCACATCCATTATATTCTAACAGGTTATGGGCCCACACCTCCTTCATTTAGTTTAACCGCTGGAAGGAAACATAGCCATAAGTATATTAGGCTAGTTGAAGAACTACCGCTAGGGTTTCTAGCAGAAGCAGTCACCATAGCACTACCGCTAGGGTTACTAGTAGGTGCAGTTGCAGAAACCCTAATCCTCTTGTTGAGGCACCTTAAATGAATTGATTGACCTAATATCCAGATATATCAATGTGCCCTAGCCTAGCGCATCTCCTGGTACTCTCAGAAAGCCAAGATGTGAAGTTTGAGTTTTTGGTCAAATCTAGGGTTGACCAAGTCAAAGCAACCATGACTTACTCTATGAAGTCAGAGAACAAGTTAGATGGAGCTTCTAACTTCAGAGCATGGAATACAAGGATTGATCTCATCCTTGCCAAGAATAAAGTGCTGGATATCGTGAAACCAGAGTTTGAATAAGGGAAAGAGAACGAACCATAGAACATTGTAGCTATGGTGAAGTTCAAATACGGTGACATCAATGCCATGAGTATCATAGTGGATTCTATAAAATACCACTTGATACCCTACATCTCCCATGTTGACTCATCGAAGAAGATGTATGATGCCCTAACAAACCTCTTCTCAGTCAGAAACATTGGACAAGTAATGAGTCTGAAGAATGAGCTCTGTGACATGAAGATGAATTATGATGACAACATAACATCAAACTTTGTGAGAATATCTCAGTTAAGAAATCAAATACAAGCTATTGAAGAGATCATTTCAAAGAAGGAATTGGTAAACATAGTACTCAATGGTCTTCCCAAAACATGGGATGCATTTTCCGCAAGCATGAACACAAGGAAGGAGTATCCTACATTTGAAGAAATTTGGACTTGTTGTGCTCAAGAAGAATCCAGGATTAGTGCAAAAGAGAAATGCCAAAATAAGTACGATGATCAAGCCTTCACAACAAGATTCAATAATTTCAGGAACAAGAGGAAGTTTGGTTCAAGGAGGAAGCCAAATAAAGAGAAAGACATTTCATAAGTACAATGCTTCAACTGTCGAAAGTATGGTCACTACAAGAATCATTGTCCCGGGCTAAATAAAAGGAAGGAGAAACATGAAGCATCAATTGCCGAAGAAAAGGAACCCACAAAGAAGACTAAGAAGGATGAAAGAGACTTCTTCTTCTAAAGGTAACAATACTCTTCTTAGTTCTTTTACATATCTTGTTTGCATAAGTCTCTGTACATATCTTGTATATCTATCTCTTAAAATATAATATGTTCCAAGAAGAACTATATCTATGGAAGAAAAAAAAGATAAGGGTTTCTATCACTATACAAGAAAGGATGAAATATATCAAACAAATCTTGTGGAAGCTATTACAAGATAAGTCGAAATTAGAATCAATCTTGAAGAAACCTAGAAGGAAGAACTCAGCAATCCAGAGAAAATTGGAGAAAGACTTATAACACTTTGCAGAAGACAATAAGGATGCAGACGGAAACATGGACTCTCCTAGGTGGAGGGAGCTGATTATATATCACCATAAAGAAGAGCATGTATTCATACATGAATAAAGGATTAGGAGGGAGATAATCTTATGATTCATTGAAGATGATGAAGTATGTATCCATGGTAGCAAACATGAAAAGCAATACGTGTTCAGTTCAACCTTAGAAGAAGTCTTCTTTGAAGAGAAGCCTTAAAGTGTCTCTGGTTTTCCATTCACATCTGTGATCCTATGATGAAAGGAAAAAGTGGAATCTTTAGGGCGTGGAATCTATAAGAAACTCCATGGACCCAAGAGATAAAGAAAAACATGAAGATTCCAAGAAAGAAAGAGAAACTAGAACAACCAGTAATTGTATCAAGAATCACAACATTACCAGCCTGATATGAACTCACTAGAAGAAATAAAGCAGAGGAACTGAAAGTCATGATCAAGAACAGTGTATGGAAGACTTATGAATGAAATAATTGTGAGATATAGAACTAGAGGTTCTCCCAGATGGAGGGAGAAGACTATGATGATTACTTGCTCCAGTAAACTAGACATATCTCTACATGAGTCATTATATCATCCAAAACATCCATGAGTTGGAATTCTACATTAGATAAATATTGTTCTCCAGAGAAATTGAAAAAAGAGCGTATGAAGAGCAACCTCAAGACTTTGAGGCATACCAGAAAGAGACCCTTGCATGCAAATGGAAAAAGATAACTTGGTGGAGAACCTCCAGTGCACAACAGAAGCATGGTGAAGATTTTCTATAACGAAGATATTGTATCAAGATGATTACTCAGTAGATCAGATCTCATGATGACAAAAGAAGTACCACATGGATATGTTCCAGTCTTCCAAACAATGATATACTTTATTGATCAGAGATACATGAAGCCTTCATAGAAAAACCAGTGTTCTAGACTGAAGTACATTTGAAATCAAGAATTACATTATCTGTGATGAAGTCTAGAAAGGAGAAAGTGGTTCTCCAATACATATCTCCACAGATGAGCAGATAAGAAGACATTTTGATAAAGCTTTTGTTCATATATGAAAGTGTTTGCATACTCAAGCTGGAGCTCGTGGAGATGACTTCCTTATTGAAAAAGGAAGAGATGACTGCCAGGTTGGGAGGGAACACTGATGTATTATTGATTGATGGACAATCATTTTTCAGTTTGAAAAATGGTCCAGAATGAGTAGATTCTTTCCAGTTCAGAAAGTGGATTGAGAGTTCTGACGGACAAACATTTTCTAGTTCGTAATATGGTCTAGATTGTTGATGTACCATAGACAATGACTTCCCATTGTGGTTAACATGGGAATTGGTATAGGTCAGTCTCTCTTCTTGAGGGTTACTCAAAAATACTGGCCCGCCTCACCGGACAACGATTTCTCATTGTGGTTAACATGAGGAATGGTCTGTTTTGGAGGTTGGTAYAGGATAGTCTTTTCCTCTTGTGGTTAACAGGGGAAATGGTCCAGACAGTCATTCCTTAGGGTGTATTCATTCTCTCCAAGTTGCACTATGTTTAGTGGTGGAGGAATGGCCTAGGRCGGGGAATGTTCCAGGMTCAATAATMAGGGACATGCATTCCTTAGGGTAGATTCATTCTCTCCAGGTTACACTTTGTTTAGTGTCAGAGGAATGGCCRAGGGTGGGGAATGGTCCAGGMTCAGAAATTAGGACAGTTATTCTTCCTTGCTTAAGAAGAATAGTCCATATAGCTCATCATTGATGTCTTACCTTTTGAGGGAAGATGCTCTTCCGAGATCTCACATATGTGAGTGGAAGAATGGCCCATATGATTCAGTTTATATCATAAAATTGTTTATGTGCAGCTTGATATCAGATGATTGTTATGAAGATTGTATGACAATAGATATATACTACTGTGGTGGATGTGTTCCATCATTTGATCAATTACTTGTGTGTTATTTGGTATGGTAGTGTACCACTGGATTGTAGTTATGTACTACTATGGATAGACACAGTTGTGTTCTATTTTATTCCAATTGCCTTGAAGACTATCAACAATATTGGAAATGATTATCAGCTAGATGGATGATCAAAGAACAGAGATTTCCCAGACGGAAAATGGTTCATAACATTTACTCTTCTAGGAAATATGTCCAGATTAGAAGAATGGACCTTGTATCACTCTGTGGTGTGAGTGACTTATCCATCATCATGTCTAATTACTCAGATGGAGTATGGTTTTGAGAGATGATACAGTTGATGATACTGATCATGATGATGGTGCTCATGATCCAGTCATAAGATAGTCTATGTTGATGATACCGAGTGAATGGTATGTTTGCGCTCAAGACCATTACCTGTAATACCTCCCTAGCTAGGAGGGAGTGTTGATAGTATGGTAGCTGCGGGAGGTATTTACCTCCACATGTAAATCTGACAAGAATAGAATAATCCGGAAAGAAAGAAGAAACCCTAATGAGTTGGCTAATAACCCTAGAAGACATGTCAACTTAAGAGGATAATCTATATTAGGTTACTAGCCTCCAAGAGAAGAATTTGGCTAGAAGAATTGATATATATTGAACATACAGATACCCAGAATGAGAAGTCGGCCCAGAAAGTTAGCCAGAATTAGTATAAATACAGGAGGCCAGTTCTCATTCTGGCAGGCAGTCTCAGAATTGCAGAGCAGCACTTGTGCACACTGTAGTGCCCAGTTTTGTGTGTAGGTTTGGAGGAGAGCTGCCATTGCAACTGTTGTAGCTAGCGGGTCAGTTTTGGCTTGGATTATCTCTTATCTAGGGTTTGGACTATCTGATGAGCTCTTGTTGGTGCGCTATCCTTGGGGAAAGGTGTGCTACCCTTTGTTTGGCTATCTAGCCTATGGTTTTCTTCTAGAGTGATTCTCTGTCAAGGTTAAGGTGCTTGGAGGGTGGATTTAGCCTATGGTTGGGTGACAATAGTGATATTTTCAATGGTAAAATGAGCAAATCCATTATATTCTAACACTATCAAACCTGGCGTTGTCAAAGAGATCACTCTCAGTGTTGCATGCTCCACTAAATAAGTCACAACTTACAAAGCTCTCTTTCAAGAGTTTAGGTATATATTTGCTTGTTCATATATAGAAATTCCTGGGCTCAATCCAACCATTGACAAACATCGAACCGATACATGACCCGATGTTGCCCCCGTTTTCCAAAAACAACGACCATTACACCCTTCCAAAGCCATGTCTATCAAAGTTGAAATCACTAAGTTACATTCTATAGGATTTATCTATCCCATTGCGTACAGTTCTTGGGTCTCAAACCCTATGCCAGTTAACAAAAAATAGAGCACCATTCAGGTTTGAACTGATTTCAGAGACTTGAACCAAGCTTGTCCCAGAGACAATTTCCGTACTCCTTTCATTGATCAAGTTATCGATTCTTATGATGGACATGAAGTCCTTTAATTTATGGATGGTTTCTCTAGTTAAAATCAAATACAGATCTACCATGTAGATATACAAAACTTCATTCACCACCCCATGGGGTACCTTCACCTATCACGTCATGCCTTTTGAGCTCAAGAATGTTGAAACCACATTCCAACAGGTGATGACAAATATTTTCCATGACCTTTCCCACATCATCCTGGTTTTCTTAGATGACCTTATTTCTCTCTCTAAGAATATTTTGTAACATTTGGAAGACATACAGACTATATTTCAAAGATGTCGTCAGTATAATATATGATTAAACCATCTTAAGTGTGTGTTTTGTTTCATGATAGGGCACTTACTTGGTTTCATCATGTCTCAACAAGGAATCACGATGGACCCCTGTTGGCACAAGGGAAGACCCAAGGTTCAATGCTACAATAGGGCACTAACAAAACCCTAACTACCAGCCCTTTCAGAAACACCTGTGAAGAAGATGAAGTCTCACCCAAGGTAGAGGCAGGGGTGGTTGCAGGACTCAAGTGTATGCAACCTTAGCTGGGATACATATCTGGGATTATAATACTTAACAAATCACTTAGCATCAATAGTTCATCAATATTCAACCAATAAATACTACGTAGATATAATAGATCATCGCATCATTCACTCAGATCTGATGTATTTAAGCACTTTATCATAAACAAGCAGGTTATATCTAGCAGATCAAGCACTAAGCACCTTCATATAAGTCAGATCTAACATTCTTACACATCATTAGCACAAAGCATCAACAGATTTATCTATCTCTATCAAAGAACTTAGCAAGAGAAGTTATAAACATATCAAGATAAGCACAAAGCAGAACAACACAAAATTTACGTGGTTCACCCCCACCCTGGGGATACGTCCACCAACTCTTCTTCTTTATTATCTTCAGTCAATAAGTTACAAGCACAGAGACTCAAAACCCTACTTCTCTTAGGACAGGATATTTGTGCACGTCACTAGATCCTCCTTCCTTGCATTATAGCACAAAGCACTTCACAGCCTGTTACAATACCTTGCACCTAGCTCTACAAGTCTTTCCCAGTATGCATAGAGCATCTACAAACCATACTTGCACTTAGTACTTATCTTATCAACCTTAGATCACATAGATCATCTCCTTCTTCTCTATATTTCCTAGACATATATATATACATTACAAAATAGGCCTAAACATGGGTAAACCCATGGGTTGACGTCCCATGCTCGTTACATAATCCCAAAAACCCAAAAAGGACCCAAAAAAGAGGTCAATATATGTGATATCCTCTTCGTCTTGTGCTCCTCCTTCGATAGGCTGTCGAATTCCAAAAACAGGTCAAACTTGACCAGATCCCTGAAAACTTGGTCAAGGGCTAACAGGCCCCCAACACTCACCTATGACTCGTCCCAAGTCACTCCAATGTAGGAATTTTTGCTTCAAATGCCTCGAGCTTGGTTCAAACTGCTTCAACTTGTTGTTGTGCTACAATTTCTTGTTCAATAAACTCTTGAATGACTGCATCATTCATAGGTCCTTCCAGGCACTGTTCTACTGCGGTGCTAACCTAATCCAGTTTTGTTCCTTGGCCTTCTACCTCTGTAAAGAACTGATAGGCCTTATATTGCACATGTTGTAGTTTCTGAGTTGTCTCCATAACTCTGCTCTGGATAGTATGGAATTGTTGGTGGGCAGTTTGTTGCTCTTGAGATCTCTTCATTCTCTCCACAACTGTCAAGGCTTTCAGTTGCGTTTGTAGTTTTTTTGGGTGTTGCTTTGCCTCCTGGAGTTGCGAATCTAGTGCCTGCAACTCTGGGTTCTTGGTAAGTTTATCATATGTCTAGGCACTGTGATCAACAAATTTCTTTCATTCTAAGGTAAGGGCCTTTAGCCTTTCAACTACGCTATTGGAAGTTGCATCTCTTTGGTCCTTTACCTCCTGTGGGGTCTCGGGCACAGTGTGTAGTTCTAGGTATGCGATGCATTGTTGTAGCTGTTGGATCACTTCTTCAAGTTGTGCTACTTGCTTCATGACTTGATCCTCTGCCTTTACTCCTATGACAGTCATAAAGCGTAGTTCTTTGTTTATCTCTTCCTTCACTTTGAGTTGCTCGACGAGAAATTTTTCCTTGCCTTCCTGTAGCTATGCCTTTTCTTCATCGAACTTCACTTAGAGAGCACTCTTTTCTTATTCAGCAACTTGGCATTGTTCTACAAGTACTCCCTGTACTTGTACCAAAGCCTGGGTGGCTTGCGATGTTTCCTCTTATGCTCGTCGAAGGTGAGCTTCGACTGTATCAATGAGCTGGTGGAGTTGGGATGGCTCATCTCCCATTTTTGGTGTTCCCAGTGGCAGAGGCATAGTGGAGACTACACAGTTGGACTATAGTGCTTGTTGCACCCCCTTGGAGTTTGACCTCGCAAAAAGTGTTCTCGATGCGTGGCGCATTGGGATAAATAGGTAACTCGACAACAAATCACTTGCAATGGGTATGAGGCCTTCATTAACTCATTTTTGTCTGTTATGGTGCAGTCCCAACGGTCAAATGGTGAGTTGGCTGGCCATAAATGGCTTTCTATCCATTCGGAGCATTGATCTAACGGTCATAATGTCCCCAATGACTATATTTCTTTGTCATGGCGAAGTGCCATGTGTCGTTGTTCTGATATCCTGGCAAAGCTCCAATTTTATAATTTTTCCTTTTGCGAGGTTCCCTCTGGAGCCTTATGCAACTTATTGATCTTGACTCTCTTCTTACTTAACTTTCTATCCTTCTTTCCAGTGAGATTCATCTCGATATTAGTTTTTCCATTCTGATTTTTGTCTTCTTTTGACCTAGTCACTTCACACTATTGAGATTCTTCCCTAGGGTTCCCGGATAATACTTCTTCTTTATCTAGGATAGGTACTTCAATCTTTTGTGGGTCCTCTAGTGTTCTTGCAACTTCGACATCTATATCTCTAGTGTTAAATAGCTTCGATCTATTCTGTTGTTCTTCGATCAAGTGTGCGATCCTTCTAGTCATGAAATCTTTTAATTCTTGCTTCTTCTGCTCCAAAAATTCTTCTTCTTCCTTTCATCTGGCCTGATATCTATCAATCCAAGGTTTTCCTAATAACATGGTAAATGGGGCACTGTCCTCGATAAATTTAACAATCTCAAAATCTTCTTCTGTCGAAGTTCCATTGGCATTCGTATCTGAGCGAGCCTTCCACACAGGTTTATCATATTTCCTCTAAATAACCCTATTCCTCCTAATGAAGGTATCATATCAGGCTTCCCTATAGCTTCCCAAGTTATCTCTGTCATGATATTCACCTGTGTTTCCTTATCTAGAACATAGTCAATGTTGAAGTCTTCTATTATTTCTTCAAGGCATTCTTTTTCTTTGAAGATCTCCGATAATCTAACATGTCGGTGGTCAGTCAGGGTTTCATTTATTTGTAGCAATACTTTCTCTGATATTTTCTGGGGTTCTTCTATTTCTAGATCTAACTTAGGGTTTTCTTTATTCATATTCATTTCTTCAACCTTAGAAATTATTCTAGGGATATCCAAAACTTCATGGTCCATAGCTTTACAACAAAGACAACTAGGTCTTCTCCCAGGGCATTCCTTAGCAAGATGTCTGGGTTTTCTGCAACTGTAACAAAGGGTTAATCCTCTCTTTTTTTTTAATTGATCCCCAACCCTTTCTATACTGTGTGCTAGTCTCATAGGAGCTAACCTACAAAAAATTATTTCTAGGATCCTACATCCATTTGTTAGTCCAAACATTCTTTCTATGCATACGTATAACATATTTTTCACTATTCATACCAGATCTATTCATATCAAATATTCTTTCATCCATTAATACCCTAGTTTTCAAGCTAGGATATAATCTATCAAACATACCTAGATTCATACTTTTGAAACAAAAATTTCAACTAATATTACTTCTACAAAGTACATAGCCTTCAGATCTATAACTCTTCACTATTCTTACCTTTATTAGAGCACAGAGCTTACAGATCTTACCTCTTTTCTTCAGATCAGAGTTCTTTTCCTTAGCATAGATCTTGTAAAACTAAGTAGAGTATTGTGCACCAGAGAAATAGATCTACGCACAAAGATTTCACAATTTTAGGTCGGATCTTTGCACAAATATTCTTCTTTCTCAGTTCCTAGAAATCACAGTTTCAGGTCCGATACTGCGCAATTCAGCAGTAGATCTACGCACATAACTTCTCTTTTCTTTACCTCAGTTCCCAAGAATCACAGTTTCGGGTCCCGAAAACGGAACCATTTGTTGGCACAGGGGTAGACCCAGGGTTCAACACTACAACAGCGCACCAAAAAAACTGTAACTATCGTCCCTTTCAGAAATACTTGCAAAGCAGATGAAGTCCCACCCAAGGTAGAGGCAAGGGTGGTTGCATGACTCGAGTGTCTGCAATCTGATTTGGGACACATATATGCTATTATAATACTTAATAGAGCACTTAGCATCAACAGTTCATCAATATTCAACCAATAACTATTGCACAGATAGAACAGAGCATCACATCATTCACTCAGATCTGATGGATTTAAGCACTTTATCATAAATAGGCAGGTTATATTTAGTAGATCAAGCATTAAGCACATTCATATAGGTCAGATCTAACATTCTTACACATCATTAGCACAAAGCATCAACATGTTTATCTATATCTATCAAAGAACTTAGCAAGAGAAGTTATAAACGCATCAAGACAAGCACAAAGCAGAACAACACAGCGTTTATGTGGTTCACCCCCACCCCGGGGCTACGTCCACCAACTCTTCTTCTTTATTGTCTTCAGTCAATCAGTTACAAGAACAAAGCATCAAAACCCTACTTCGCCTAGGACAAGAGATCTACACACCTCGCTAGGTCCTCCTTCCTTGCATTATAGCACAAAGCACTTCACAACCTGTTACAATACCTTACACCTAGCTCTGCAAGTCTTTCC
>JZKD02S1143948.1:38075-92842 GCA_000966675.3 Picea glauca | reverse complement strand
TTGTATGTATGCTTCTAACCTCACACATCATGAGGCATCTTTTATCACCAAAACATTACTCACAACAATACAGATAATGGACGAAGAAATTACTAGTGAAACACACCAATCAACATACCTCCAACATTAACATGATTCATTTAGAAAGTCACAAAACTATACAAATAGTTCCTTAAATTTCTATGCAATCTATCAAAGGCCCATCTGTGCACATCTGTGTGGGACAACACTACCAGATTCACGCAAATTGCATGACTATCCTAAAAAAAACTCACGTAGATGCATAAATGACGCATTTATTATTCTCCTTGGGGCCTCACCCACTTCCATCTCGAGTATACCATGAAAAGACACCCAAATCAGGTCAAAATCTATCCTTGGGGCCATTTAAGGACTATGAAAGATATTACCCAATAGTCATTCAAAAGACATTAAATATGGTTGGGCTAGTGACGAGTTGGTGCCTTTAAACATGGTTGGGTTAAAAAAATGTTAAAGTCATGTTCAAATTTTATGGAGGATACAATTTAAGTGATAATGATTATACATGAATCTAAAGCTAGAATCAAGTTCGATGGTTACACCTAGAGAATGTTTTTACACTGAAGGTGTATTTTAAGGGGCAGTATTTCTCCATTTTTATTCGTATGTTGATGATGATTGAAACATTTCCATTTGTTCCTATTCTACAGGGATGTTAAATTTCATTTACTGTAATTTCAACAGATTTTGGTTGAATTTCATTTCATTTCAAGCAACAACACGATACCCAAATTGGCACATTGACTCGGGGTCTAATGCATATCAATAGTGACATGGTCGAATCAACGTCATTTTAGTCTTCTCTCCATCGTACGCCTAAACATGAGTTAATGGACATGGTATCAAGTGTTAATTCCAGCTAATAAATGCTCCCAATCACCTATTAATTCAGATTTGAAATTATTGTTTATGTTCTGTGAATTGGATTGTCAGACAAGTTTGCATTGGTGAGTGTTTTGAAAAAAATCCATTTATTTTCCAAATGCATAAACAACACATAATAAACAAATCTCACTCCATGTGAATTGACCATGCCTAGTTCTTGCATTTTCATTACAAAACAAAAAGAAAACATTGACCTAAACCACTTTGAAACGTATGCAGTATTATTGTGGAATCCAACGAGTACTCTTGCATCCAAGTTTATTTTTTAATTTAGAGACAATGAATAAAACACCATCCATACATTAACCTTATGATATGAATATTTATTGTGTGGTTGTACATAATACAAATATATCCATTGTATTATGAGGCCCATGGTCACCCACCTTATAAACTCTAAATTGGGAAGTATTTGTGCTCTCATTCTAGTACCATTTGCACAAAAACTATAACTTGCTCTACATCAATAAACCCCACAACTTAACCAAGCACAACAACCCACCAATGAATGTCCCATACACCGACTTCACCCCTATCCACACACCATGACAACGCTCCAGCTCAAAGACAAAATACCAATAAAGTCTAATGCCTTGGCTAAATATGAATTACAACATGACCAACACCAAGACGGTCGTCTATTTTCCTTTAATGAGGTGCTTCCTCTTTCACATGGCATCCATACCATAATATTTCTCTTGCAACATAGATATGATGTTGGCCAGTAAAATTTATGAAAATATCGAGCTCATCTTGTTCGGCCGAGAAAATTGTGCTCTAATTAACCTTTCAATACATTTATCACAAGTTTCGGTAAAAATAAGGAATGTTGGGCATGTTTGTCCATTGTTATGTGTCTTCTGGTTAAATTTGTCTATATGTTAAGGTTTGATAATTAGACCCACCACCATGACATGTCAGGGATTTCATTGTTTCTTGCATCCCTCCACCTGGCACCACATCACCATATGCATTTCCTACATCCCTGATTGGGCAGTTGGAACACAAGATAGGGGGGCTAAAGGGGTTGCTGCCATAATTTCACCACCTCAAAATAGGTCTTGTTTTCCATCTTTAAGACAATCGCCCCCGAATCCCCCTACCCAACTAGAATGGCCACTATGACGATGCGACTCTGCTATTGTTGATTATGGGGGAGTACTAACAAAGGTTCTAATCTCCCTAGGTAAGCGTTACCATCTTCACTAACAGACTCTAGCTTCCTACTTGGAAACAATTTAGAGTATAATCTCTCTAAGTAGACATTATTATTACAACTTTTTTATTTAGTTGATCACATAGTGTACGTTTTCAATAGAGAAACTAACAAATAAGGAAAGTTGTTGCACATTTATTCTTTTTTAAACTAAAAGTAAGTGTTTCAAAAACTCAATGTTATAATAGAATATTAACATTACTACAAGATGTAAAACAAAACTATCACAATTTTTTTATTTGGTTGATCACATGGTGTACATTTTCAATAGAGAAACTCACACCAAGTAATAGTTAGAAGATGTACAACACTGGTATCACAACTTTTCTATTTGGTTGAGTACATAACATAGGCTTTCAATAAAGAAACTCATGTCACTAGAGACAAAGTACAACATGTGAGATATTATTATGGATGTGATATTCCAATCATTCCAGAGATTTCTCTATGATGACCCGCTCATGCACTCTAGACTGTAGATCTCATCTAAACCAATTGTTTCTAGCCTCTAATTGAATTGTACCAATGACCAATGAAAACGCCTTGATACATAACAACCCTTCATCTCTTTATATTCCAATAGTCTTTGAGAGATTAGAAACAACAATTGAGATTGATTTAGTGATGAACGAGTATTTCATGACTTATAACAACACATCCTACCATCATATGTCCACTCTCAACAAAATCCCCTAATATTTGAACAACATAACTACATTAATTCACTTCGGTGTTTCCTTTCCCCCTCTTTTGGGGATATGCTAGTATAATCATACAAAATATTAGAAGATAGTGACTTTATAATGTTGTGTGTATGAGATGTGTAGAATAACTTAAGGTTAATAAACTATAATGAGAAAAAAATTGAAGTATGTAATATAAAAGTGAAAATACAAAATTAAAGTATAGTAATAATAATAATAATTTCAAAAAAGTCAACCATAACAGTAAAATACATTGGCCAAAGGGGTTGGATCCACTAGTGAGGAGAGAGTAGTTTTTCACCAGTAGGAAAGGTTCAATTCTTGTAAGGAATTTTCATAGAACCATGATGTCATCTTGAGGTAGTGGTCAAATGTGTGGTTTCCTCCATAGATATCATATTAAATGATATCACGACCTATGCACACATAAGTGGATCAAATCCCACCCTCATGTCCTTCAAATTTCAACAATATATTCATGAGGGTTGTGTGCCCTAGCTATTGGAAGCCCTTGTTGATTTCCTATATTACCCCTACTTCTGACCCTTTCAATGGCCCTCACAAAATCGACTCTAAGAGGGGTCCCCTCCCTCTGTCGAGGCCTCAACCTTCCACGCATTGATTAGAGTGTTGGGTAAGCCAGCTCCCAAACCACATTTATCTAAATTTGTTAAGAAAATGGATTCAATCCAAAAATTCATTATGCATGTTGCAACTCCCCGACACAAATCTCTAGTGCTAGTAGAAAGTTGATTAATAGGTAAATTCACTAGTTTGTGATCATCCCCAAAATCAATGGATATATAGATGCAAAATAAGGTGATGGCATTGATAAAAGGAAAAATATCATACTTATGTGGCTTAGAGTTTTACACTTTCCTCTTCGAGCTCAAGGAGGATCGAGACTTGATCTTCAAGAACAACTCTTACTTAATTGACACAAGAGGAATGTACCTCAACAAATGGACCCATGATTTTGACCAAGATGTTGATGTTCCTTATACATTACCAGTTTAAGTATGCCTTCCTCATCTTCCCTTACATCACTAGAAAAATGATTCTCTCAGATCCATAGGAAACGCCCTTGAAACTTATATTAATAGATTAGAGCCAATGGTTGGTATGTTTTTTTATGCCAAAATATGTGTAGAGTTAGACTTGGAGAAAGGGCTACCTGAAGTGATCAAGCTTTCCCTCAACAACTAAATCCACCTTCAAAAATTAGACTACGAGAAACTCCAATTTAAATGAAAAATTTGTCATGAATATGGACATTTGCTAGAGATTATCCAAAATCAAAACCTGCTTCAATCCCAACAAAAAAGGAGGAACAATGGCAAGCTATTAAAAATAAGATGGGACCAATAATGCACTTAGGATCAATGACACCCTTATTCTATGTGACTCAATATGGAAAAGGTACTTATGTGGATATTAGATTTGATGCATGTCTTAGATTCCTTCTTCTATTCCTCAAGTAGAAACTTCATTTCTGTAACATACCCACTTGCCCAATGAAGGTAAAAACAACATTATTACTTGGAATTTATGGGCAATTACAAATTTTCAACGAAATAACATTGCCCAAAATACTTTTTGCTCAATACCCATGAATGCAATCAACCACTTTAACACATAAACCATTTTATGCTCATACATTGAATGATATAGTTGATACATGAAGAATTACAACATAATTCTTATGCATTTACATTAGCCTGCTTATATAATAATTTCCCATACATATATTTACATTTTCTTCATGATTATGGCCCCTTCTAGGATGCCCACAAGGCCATTTACAACAAATTGTTATGGATAGAAATTAATTTATATATCAGAGATAGAATTATTCCCCACGCATGACAAATATGGTTATAACAACCTCAAACATATAAATAATTACCAGGCATCCCATAGTTGCATTCTCAAGCCAATGTTAATTTCTAGCCTTGAATCTTCATCGAATAAACACATATTTATCAAATGCATCTCGTCAATCAAATGTATTCCACATGTCACATATATAGAGAATAACTTACATGGTCATTAAAATCTTCAGTCAATATTTGGATTAACTTCATAATCCTTCTCAAATCAGAGTTAGGCAAGGAGGGGAATTACACCTGGGCACCAGCTCATGTAGGTGCCACTCCCATGTTAGGAAATGAAACTACAAGGGTGAAATTATTGACTATGACTATGGTTTCCTCAACCAAACTTCTAATTATCACAACCAAGGAATTTAACTCTCAACCCATTATTTCTACATCAGTCCCACTTTCCATCTTATCTTCCCCCCTTAGCTCTTTACAACACAAGGAATGGGATTACATTCACTACTAAACATTCCTTCAATCTATCCCACTTCCCTCCATTGCTCCAACAGAAACTACCAAGAAAATATCTAGTGCTGGAAACTAGGGAAAAACTCAGATGTAAATCAATTCCTCTTGATCCCAGAAATAACTCATGGACACAATGATGGATTCCACATAATTCCATGATTGCAATTTTATGGAAAGCATACTATGGCGAAAAAAATCCCTCTTCCACTAGCATACAAATTTAGAAAATAATTTGAACCATGACAGTACCCCCCAAAATAATTGGAACAAATCCTTTCCCAAGATTGCATGCATTCTAGAATTTCACAAGAACCACGTGCCCTTCCCACAAGATTTGAAATAATAATACGTAAGTCACATAAGACAAGGATATGAGGTTTAGGATAAGGACACTTGGCAATTAATAATAAAATATTATTAATTCATGACTCCCTACTTCCCCTCTTGTTGGTTCATTACTTCCATGGTGCTCTTAGGGAGTTATAACCCCCCAAGTGCACCTATTTATTAGTTTATGAATTATATTATTAATTCAAATTAATTAAATGGAAAACTTACCACATACTTATGATACACTTACACAATACGCTCATAAGGGGTATTGCATTCCCAAGTTTATAATCAACACCTTTATTCTTAGATGGTGATAGTGTAGTTGGAGAAGCTTGAATTTGTCCCTTTCGGTGCTCCCTCGATAAGGTCCCCTTCAAAATCACGCCCCCCCCATCCCCCAGATCTAGTCTCAAATCCTTCATGCATAACCCATCTTTATGTGATTCTTAAATTGTTTCTCGCATCTCTCTGTTGGATATTTCTAGTGATGACCCCGGTTCTATTTAGGTTTCCAACAAAAAAATACAAACCATCGGCCCTTCTGGAGACTAGAAGGCAACACTGTGCACAAAGTGCACAATGCAGTCTCGCCCTAGATGGATTTATGGGTGACTGCATGACCCAGATGTTTGCAGTCTTGGAAGGGAGGCTATTGTAAGGATGTTAGACATTCTTTCTACCTAAACATATATCAGATCTATTATTCTAACACATCACTATATACAGATCTACCATTTTGTAATCATTTACATTCATTCAAGCTTTGTTCTGCAATAAATATCTTGACTATTCTATTGTGCATTACATTTTACTATTACCAGATTCATTCATTCATTCATAATTGAACAATAGCATGAAATAAGACAACCATTGCACACAGAGACACAAATTTACCAATGTTCACCCCCTAGGCTAATTCCACAAATATCTGGCATTCTTCGCTCTTTTATTATTCTTCATCAAAATTTATCGCGTCACATGCATTACAATGAGTACAAGGGAGGCTAACAAGATCACACCAAGCTCCACAACTTGCGTGTTAGGGACCTAACCTACCTAACCCCTCAAGTGGGTAGAATAATATACTTCCATGTAATAAAAGTCAATATTAATAAGGCCTAGCAATAAGGAGGAATAAGTCAAATGTAAGAAGACCTAATAGAAGCTTCTGCTTTTAGAAGGATCTTCCTCTATATTGTTATTTTGGATAGATAGATTTAGTATAAATAGGAATATAGGGTATGAGAAGTTTGGTCTTGGATATTATTGTAATAGAGCTATGCTTTGCTGGAGGTTCCCCCCTCGAAGAGGCAAGTGAAAATTGATCACAGTAATCAAAGTGCTCTTTCAGGTGTTATCCTGGTATTATTATGATATTATTGTGGTATTGTTCGGGTTATATCATTATTTCTCTACCATTTCTAGATAATTATTTATGTTCTGCATACTATTTTATATATGGAATACTACAAGTGGTATTTGAGCACCTTCCTCGACAGAAAATTATGGGTTATTTTTTTTTTCAGGGTAGAGATATATTTCGACATCTTAAAGCTACAAAGATCTGTCATTACGTGCATAAAGCCATGTTCGGGGATTCATACACGCAAGAAATACAAGTGGTACTTAATCGCACATCTATTAGCCATCCTTGTAACCCTTGTTGGTACCCCTTCGAGTGGTAGCACATTAGACAACATATGTATACAGATTGACCTAGATCTCCTAGATCTCCTAAATCCCTCCATAGATAAATCGATCGACCACATGACTGCTATAGTAATTAAATATAATGATTGGAAATAAGTGCCAAACTCAAACCAGTATCCTTGAGTTGGATGAAGAAGGTTCCATTTGGTTGTAGACACAAGTAGTCTTGGACCAATGAGAACATCATCTCCATCATCACATCATCAAGGAAGTGTTAGTTCAGTGGAAATATTGATCCAGATTATTTTTTGAACGAAATGAAAGCAAAGATATTACAATGAAATACACATAAAAATTGCCAGAAACAGAGAAATACAACAATACATGATTTCTATTAATAAAAGAAATATACAGAGACTGTAAAAATACAGAGTGAAAGACTCGCTAGAATGGTGGTAGCTTTATCTCTAAGAAGAGATGTGATGACTATGCTCATTCACAAGAAGATGATTGCAATGAGGCTATGAAATAATTTTTATGATAAACATGAATGCCAAAACCCTATACATTTAAAAACCTAACCCTAGGAGATGAAATGCCAAAAGTCATGTGGGCCCCGTTAGGATAAGTTAGTACAATAACTTTCCAAGGTTGTAACTTTTGCATACGATCTCCGTTTTAGGTGTGTGATAGACCGTTGTAAAGGTATTTTTGAGAACTACACATTATGATATTAAAAATTAACTTTTTCTATAGTTTTATTGTTTCAAGCCAAGAAAACACTATTTAGAGCCTCCAAATGGCCCTAGAAGTATAGAGAGATGTACTAACATGAAAAATTCCAAAATAAGCTAGTTGGAATAGGTGTGAGGCCACCAATATCCACCTAGATGTTGTGTAAGGCCTCAAGACAACCCTGCAAGTGTATAAACCACAATTAAAAATAATTTTCCCCATTACAGAGAAACGTGTTGAACTGAAAACTGTCACGATGAACCAGTTGCAATTTGGAACAGATGGGTGGCCACCAATATCCACCTACATCAATCCTCCCCCCTTAGGAATGAGAAATGGTATCCATTGTGTTGATTTCCCAGGGAAGAGGGGAAAGATTTTTCTGAATCTAAATCTTGTTGAGCTTCATTCCTTGTTGGAGAAGTTGCATTGCTTGGTTTGTGGAAGGCTATCATGAACCTGTTGTTGGAGGGGTTGAATTTGTTCCACCAATATGTTGTCTCTGGGACTTACGAGGCACTGTGTAGGCACCATTGTAGGTGAAGGAACAATATCTTCTTTCTCTTCTGCAATTTGGTTCTACTTTATAGAAGGTGCCAAGGCTACACTGGTTGTAGTGGCATTATGTGCATCCTTTGAATAGAATGTGGAGAGGATGAATTTTGCAGTATGAGAGATTAACTTTTGGCACTGTTTTGGTGGAATAATAGTCAGAACTACCTCTGGTATCTTGTAGAGATGACCCCCAAAAGTAATAATGACACTATAGGGTCGAGACTCATAAACAACATGACGTTTCCACATATATGGTTGGCACAAAACAACTTCACAGACATCAAGAGGGGGAAAATCACACACTACCTCATCCTTGAAGGGTTATATGCCATAAGATAGACAACACTGTTGGCTGACATGAATATCTCATCCTCGGTGTAGCCACCTGATGTTTTATGGTTGCATGTGTGGTGTTGTCAACAACCCCAACTGTTTGATGACCTCATTTGAGATGACGTTGTTATTGTTGCCGCTATCAACAATGAAATGCAACGGGGTCCCCTTCAACCACATCTGTGAATGGAAGAGGTGCTCCCCCTCTTCAGGATCTACTGGTTCTTTTGGTTGAATTGTTGTGGTCACGACATTAGAAATAGGGTCTGTGTAAATGATCTGTTTGTTTTCAATATTTTATGGATCATATTTCAAATCAAGGTTCGGCTCCTTGTCTTTGACCTCGACCACCAATGACTATTTTTAGCGACATTCATCAGTATTGTGCCAGGGGATTTTATGGAAGTCGCACCACTTCCCAGTGTCATTCTTCATCTTTTCTTTAGCCTTCTTTTCCTGTGTCTTGGACTAGTTTTCGGGAGGTTGTTGGTTAGGGTCATCTTTACCATGTTTTGGTTGTTGTGGATTCACAGACCTGAACTCCCATTTGTTCTGGTGCCTAAATTTCTACTTGATTTTGACATCATATCGATAGGCAACTCCCAATGATGAGATATTTAGGTATTACATTTTGGTTTGGATGTACCTATGCAGAGCCCCACGGTATTTCAGAACCAGATGCCACTTAGAGTCTTTGATACTCATCTTGGTGTCCAAGGTATAGAAAGTATTTGTGAACTCCAACACTGTTTGGATCTTCTCTTGCAACAGTGTGGTCCATCTCATGTACTGGTATTCATAGTTATCAATAGGGCAGTATTGTTCCTTGACCGCATCCACAAAAAACTCCCAAGTGGTCTTGGCAACATATATTCTAGATTCCTCTATGGAAATTTTCTCCCAGTAAGTTTCCCACCAATGTTTGACATGGGGCAGAGCCTTGAGGAGTGAGAAGGTGATCTTTTCCTTGTCAAAAAAATTGTGAACAGAGAAATAAGCTTCTAGCAGATTCAACCATTTTTCTAAAGAATCAACATCTATCTAACCTTCAAATATGGGAATATCAAAATTAACTTGTACCTTGAAGGGATAATATGCACCTGTTTCTATCGGCAAGCGTTGAAGGATGTGGGAAAAAATCTCCATCATTTCGTCTCTCTGTTGCGTGAGAGATTTCTCAAGCAACATGTTAATAGAATATTTTGTTCCGCCATTTTTATATGGTTCCTCCATATAGGGTGTCTTGGGAATGCGAGAGTGATTTTCCTCAAGAGATACAAGCTCGAGACCCAACTTTCTATACTCGAACCCCGTCGGGGACATGCACCGAAAAATGATCAAGAGCAGCCTGCCCTAATACCAATGATCTAGATTATTTTCAGAATGAAATGAAAGTAGATATATTACAATTAAACACACATAAAAATTCCCAGAAAAAAATAAATACACAAATACATGATTTCTATTAATGAAATAAATGTACAAAGATTGTAAAAATACAGAGTGCAAGACTTGCTAGAATGGTGGCAGCGTTATCTCTGAGAAGAGATGTGACAGCTACGCTCATTCACAAGAATATGATTACAATGAGGATCTGAAGGAATTTTTATGATAAACATGAATTCCAAAACCCTAGACTTCAAAAAACCTAACCCTAGGAGATGAAGTGACAAAAGTCATGTGGGACCCGTTGGGGTAAGTTAGTACATTAACTTCCTGGGGTCATAAATTTTTCATACGATCTTTGTTTTAGGCGTGTGATAGCCCGTTGGAAATTTCTTTTCTATAACTATGCATTATGTTATCAAACTTTGACTTTGTATATAGTTTTACTATGCCAAGCCAAGAAAAAACTATTTAGATCCCCAAAACGGCCCCAGAAGTACAAAAAGATGTACTGACATGAAAACTTCCAAAATAAGCCAGTTGGAATAGGTGGTTGACCACCAATATCCACATGGATGTTGTGTAGGGGGATTTGGGACAACCCCGTAAGTGTAGGACCCACAATTACAAAGAATTTTCCCCATTACAAATAAACGTGTTGAACTGGAGACTGTCAAGATGAACCAGTTAGAATTTGGAACAGGTGGGTGGCCACCAATATCCACTTGGATCAAAGATACAAATCTAGAAGATTCCACGTCCAAGCTTACTAGCATTTTGCAACAATTTCCTCATCTCAAGCCTTGAGGACAAGGCTATTCTTCAAGGGGTATGGAATGTTATGGAACTAACCTCCCTAACCCCTCATGTAGGTAGAATAATATATTTTCCATGTAATAAAGGCCAATATTAGTTTATAAGGCTTATTTAATAAATGTGAACAATTCAATGTAAGAATACCTAATAAAATATTCCTCTTCTAGAAATATCTTCCTCCAGAATGTTCTTTAAAAAATACAATTGTTATAAATAAGAGTAGGAGGCATGAGAAAACCTTTTCTTGAGAATTATTATAATAGAGTGTTTCTTTTTTGGAGGTTTCCCCCTCAAAGAGGCAAGTGAACATTGCTTTCTCTCAATAAAGGTATTATTTTTTATGTTGTGGTTATCTACATTTTGTTGTTCTGATAGTATTTGATGTGATATTTCTACTTCTTTGTAATATAATATATCTAGTACCTAACACTTTTTCTATGTTGTGTCTTTGCATCTAGTCTCATCTTCCTTCTTTTTTAGCTCTTCTTCTTTTTGTTGGTGTTCCCTTTTCATCTACTCCTCCAATTATATATCCCTTTCTCTCTTTATTCTTCCTTTTGTTTGTTTTTTTTGTTTTTTTTTGCCTCTTCTTATTATTTCTTACTGGATATCAATTTCTCCTTTTGTTCTTGAAAAAATATTTTATTTTTTCTCTTGTTTAGCCTATAATATTTCCTATTTCTAATTATCTTGGAGGTGAGATAATACTTCTTCAAAATACTTAACCCCTTGGAAGAGGACATGTTCTTCATTCTAATTATCTTGGAGGTGAGATAATACTTCTTCAAAATACTTAACCCCTTGGAAGAGGACATGTTCTTCATTTTAATCATGTTGGAATGGAAGTGTCATCCTGTAACGTACCCATCCACCCACGAGATGACCACGCTACTTCCAAACTCACTTCTGAATTGATTTCGAGTTCTAATAAATTTTTAATTAACAAAGAGGCATAAAATATTCACATGTAGAGATCAAGATTCATGCTACAACATAAAATAAATGAATATAATTCCATAAGAAATAATAAACAACAAGCATGCACATTATAAGTATGGATCCCAAATATAATAAGTAATACACAATGGAAATAAATATACTAGTAGATGAAACCATGACAGAGAGAACTTATCTTTAATGAAATGAATCACCAACTGAATACAGACCAAGGACGTTCCACCCAACCGTAGACATTGTTGTTCCAAGTCTCAACAACAATGTCACCCTCAAGCCAGGGTTATGAATCCATAAGGATGGTTCCAAGGTGTCACTTATCTTCCCAAACTAGTCATCACTCAAGCTTTCAAATGCTTCTCAACACACACCACAACCCAAAGTACACCAACTCTCTTCTATCCAGCCTACACAACCCAAGAGAATGGACCCCCTTCTTTGCCACATAGTCCCTCAGGGTTTCCACCTCCTTCGAGGGCTCTAGTGCATCTGGTAAAGAATCTCCATGTTGGGACTCTTAGGATTCATAGCTATGAGAAAAAATTAACACATGCCAATGCATTTCAGACATGCAGACAATAATTCATGGTTGGAATACACCATCAATCATTACAACCAACAAAACCATGGCTCATCTCCAACAATTTTTTTTTCTTTCCCAATCCAAGATCATAATGAATGAGAAATGAGGAGTGGGTGAAAGAGTGAATGTAGAGATATAACATAATGAAAGGTGTGAACAATGAACAATGAATAATGATCAAGTGAACCCCCAAATAGACCAAAGATGGGTATATATATTTACTTGGAAATCAAGAACCACATGGCCTTCCCCAAGAAGCTCATGTAGCCACTTCTCTCTCAATTATGGGAAAATAAAATATAAAATAAATAATTAACCCCTCAAGCCCCCTCTCTTATGGAAACATATCCCCCTATAACTCTTGTCCTTGTCTGTCTAACAACATATGATGTATTTACTATTAATAATAATCAAAACATTACATTTCCTAGGCACACTAGCCTTTTTTTAATTGTTTGGGCACTATGGCCTTTCATAAAATTAAAAAAATACATTATTTAATATGGGGGCTCAAAACCGGGGTATCACATTCCCCTCCCCCTTATTTTGGCACTATCCTTAGTGCATATACAAAGTATAAATCAAAATTTCAAAATTTATTCAAAAAATTGTAGGTACTCTACCCACATAGCATCTTCATGCCCCCAATTAGCATATTTAGGATCATAGTAGGTCCATTGAACTTTTACTAGCTCTATAACTCGATTCCTTAGCATTTTGACCTTTCTGTCCAATATGTGCATTGGTTGAACCTGAAATTATGCCTCTGTATCTACCTGAATCATATGCCAATCAATAACATGGTTAGGATCATGTACACATTTTTTTAGAAAAGAGACATGAAATACATTAAGCACATTCATGGAAGCAATAAATGCAAGCATGTATGCAATTGGCCATATTTTGTCCAATATCTCAAATGGACCACAAAATCTGACTGCTATCTTTGTACAAGTACCCAACTTCAATGAGCTCTTCTTAGGCTTTACTTTCAAAAGAACGTGCTCCCCCACTTTAAATTATCTAACTGTCATGTTCTTATCTGCACACAAAAAGTTGTCTATCTTGAGCTACTTTTAAATTCTGCTTAATTCTAACCATATGGTCTTCCATATCCTTGAGCAATTATGGCCCAAGTACCACTTTGTCTGCTGGGTTGTCCGAACTCACTGGAGTATTGCATTTCCTAAAATACATAGCTTCAAATGGGCTCATTTTCAATGAAGGTTGATACCCATTATTATAGGAAAACTCAACCAAGTGAAAGTAATCTTCCCACTTAGATGTCTTATCCATCACATACATTATCAACATGTCTTAAATTACTTGGTTGAATCTTTATGTCTTCTCATCTGACTATGGATGGTATGTTGTGATAAAGTTCAGATTTGTACAAAACACTTTAAACAATCCCCTTCAAAAAATTGAATTAAACTTTGTATCTCTATTTGAAACAATTGCCTTAGGTATCCCATGCCACCTAGCAATATCCCTCATTTAAATTTCTGCAATATTAGTTGTTGTATGAGTCATTTTTACATGAACATAATGACATCCTTTGTCAATTTATCAACCACTAAGATGATTGAATCATGTTTCCTTGTTGTCCTAGAAAATTTAGTTATAAAATCAATGGTTACCACT
Organism: Picea glauca; assembly: GCA_000966675.3. Classification (NCBI taxonomy): domain Eukaryota; kingdom Viridiplantae; phylum Streptophyta; class Pinopsida; order Pinales; family Pinaceae; genus Picea; species Picea glauca. The sequence goes on along the minus strand of JZKD02S1143948.1, from coordinate 78,658 downwards.
TCCCATTTCTTCTCTGGAATTGGTAGTGGTTGTAGAAAACCCACTAGGTTCCTATGCTCAACCTTCACTCTCTGACATTCCATACATCTGGCAAAGTAATCAACAACATCTTTCTTCATTCCTAGCCAAAAAAATGGGCTTCTTACTACTGCAATTGTTTTATGGTAACCAATATTTCTAACATACGAAACATTATACATTTATTTTAATACCAAATTTCTATGTTATCCAGAACTAGGAACATAAATTTTGTTTTTATGCATAAGTAATCCATCTTCCCTCATCTCATATTCTTTAATTTTCTATTGTACATTTTCCTATTGTAAGTTTTCTTTTACCTGTAGGTAATGTTGATCTATAACAACAACATCTAAAATTCTTCTCTTCAAATCTAATTGATGCATACTAATGGTTCTAGCATGCATGAGATGTAATATTCTAATAAGTGCATCAACAACTTTATTTTCTTTTCCTTTGATATTCTTGATGTCAAAATTATATTCGCTTAAAAATTTCAGCCATTTTGTTTTCCGAGCATTCAAAGTTGGTTGTTCAAAAAAATATTTCAGACCATTATGGTCTATTCTTAATTCAAATATCTTCCCCATGAGATAATGCCTCCACATATTCAATGAATGAACAATGACAACAAGTTCCAAGTCATGTGTGGCATAGTTCCTCTCATGTTCCTTAGGATTTCTAGACTCATAACCAATTACATGTCCATTTTGAGTGAGGAATCCACCAATTCCTTCCTTCCATGCATCTGTACATACCACAAAACTTTCATTTGGGTCAAAAATATTTTAAATAAGTGCACTAGTAAGTAATTCTTTCAACAAATTAAAGTTCTCTTCACACTCAGATGTCCATTCAAATTTAATTCCCTTCTTTTTCAAAGAAGTGATGTGATGAGCAATCTTAGATAACCCTGCTATAAATATTCTGTATTAACCAAATAATCCCATAAAAGATATGACTTATGAAACATTTATGGGTGTTGGCCATCCTATAATGGCTTCAATCTTCTCTGGATCCACTGTTGTACCTAGTTCTGAAATAATGTATCCCAAGTAATGGATCTGTTCTTGGTAAAACTAACACTTACTAAGCTTGACATACAATTGATGTTCCCTTAACACTTGCAATACCAATATTAGGTGATGTCCATGCTCTTCCTATGACTTAGAATAGATAAGTACGTCATCCAGGAATATAGTGACAAACTTATCCAAATAATTTCTGAATATTTCATTCATTAGGAACATAAAGAAAGATGGTGCATTGGATAGTCCAAATGACACCACTACACATTCATAATGCCCATACTTGCTTCTAAATATTTTCTTATTGATGTCTTCTTCCTTTATTATTACCTGATGGTATCTTGATCTCAAGTCTATTTTTGAAAATATTTTTTCCCCTCTTAGTTGATCAAAGAGATCATGAATTCTGGGTAGAGGATATTTGTTCTTCATAGTGGCTTTATTCAGTTGTCTAAATTCAATACACATCCTCAATGTTTTGTGCTTATTTTTTACAAAGAGTACTGGTGCTCCCCAAGGTGAAACACTTGGACATATGTACCCTTTCTTCAAAAATTCTTCCAACTACATTTGTAATTCTTTTAATTCTAGTGTACTCATTATGTAAGGTGTTTTTTATATTAGGGAAGATCTTGGCGCTAAATCGATAGAGAAATCTATCTCCCTCTTTGGTGGAAGCCTTGGTATTTCTTGGAATACATCTTCAAACTCTTGCAATAATCGAAAAAATCTTCAAGGCGTGGCCCTTTTGTCTTTTTTGGCTCCTCCACATGGGTTGCATACAATTGACATCCTTTTCTGAAGCATCTCTTCAATTGTAAGGCTGAAATATCTCTTATAGAAATGGGTCTTGGAGCTCCTTTCACAGTGCTATGTTTTCCTTCCTCATCAAGACATGTAAATGTTGTGTTGTGACCATCTAGGACAACATGATGTTTTTCCAACCAATCAATTCCAATTAGAATATCATAAGATCCAAATGGTACAATATTTAGATCAACATTAGTATTTACTCCGTTAAGAATTATGGAACAACCTTTGACCATATCATTGATTCTTCTTTTGGTTCCAGTGGCTAGCTGAACCAAACTTAATTTTTCAAGCTTATTTTTCTCCAAATGTAATCTATCCACTATTTTAGGATCAATGTAACAATGGATTTCTCTTGAATTGATTAAAATATCAATATGGTTATTAATGATCTTACCTTCCACCTCGATCATATTGGATTGGTACTCTTCTTGTCGATCTTTTGAGGCTGCATAAATTATTCCCATGTATTCTACTATTGTAGCCTCTTGGATGTTGTGAATGGTCTTCACTATGTATTTTCTGCAAGGGAAATCCTTGTACAAGTGAACTTCTTTGTATCCCCAACATTGGATTGGTGGTATTCCCCTTTTTCCCAAGGAGTCTTCTCTCTTGGATTCATCCTTAGAAGGTTCTACTATCACTTCTTGAATAACCAACTCTTTTGTAGTTATCTCTTCTTTCATGATATCTTCCCTCTTCCTCTTGTTTTGAGTTTGATCCATTCTTGGTTTGCCTCTGCAACTGATTTAATCTTTGCATCACTTGAGAATTTATCTGATTGTGTTCTCTTATCAACCTCTCATTGTATTCTTTGTAGATTTTTACTTCTATTCTTACGCTTTTCACAGTCTCTATTTATGTTTATTGCTCCCCTCTTCCCTTGTGTCCATTCAATTCTATCTATGCATTACCAACACTGATATTTTGGCCTTTGGCCTCTTTATCATGGTTGTAATCTCCCTATCCTTCTTCCATTTCTTGAATATGCATTATTATACTAAAATGATATGTTTATACCCCCTAATTCTACAAAATGTGGAAGCAACCATTCTTGTTAGAAATATGCATATCCTAAAAATTTGTCAATTAATGCTACAGGTCCTTTTTATGCTCAATTTATGAATATTTATATCACAATTATCCCAATTCTAACCATTCCAGATCATTCTACTATGGATTATCTTTCCAACTACTATAAATTTTCCCCAATCCAATTTCAAACCTGAAAGTTATGGCTTCTTGAAAAAAAAGCACTTTCACCCCATTTGTGCATTTTCTCCACTGGTGAAATTTTATTGAAATGCCAACTTCAGTCAACTACAGAAGAAAATATATCAGGAACTAGGAAATTTTTTATATAATATGTAGATAAAAAAAAATGACAAGGAATTCATAACAACTTTCATATTTTCAATTCGATACTCCAGTCAAAAACTTCAGCAATCTGGAAATGACAATTTTGCCCCTTTTCACCTCTTTTTCCAGACTTGGAATTTTTAGCAAAACTGGTTATCTCTCAATCTGTGCACTTCTGGAAAATTTTCACTAAACCAAAGTTGTTTGTCTTGATGAGTGTGTAAAATGTTAAGTAAATAAAAAAAAAAATCATTTTTGTGATTTGGGGTCACTTTTCCTCTGAAAATCTACAAAATCCCAAAAATGTGGCCCGGAATAGTGGCTTTTGGCCTATTTCAGCATCCCCATTCCAATCCCCTTAAGATTTGTTCAATTCATTTGTGAGTTATTTATTTGTCTTCTTTATGGACACTCTCAATGAATTTCATCATAATCTGGACCTCTGCCAATGATCTGAACCCAGATGTTTAAAACCCACTATTTCACCATTTTTGACAAATCCAAGCAGAAATGGGCAATGACCCTCTCTAGCAATTTCGTAGAGCTCATATATGTGGAAAAAACCCACAAGTTGCATCCAAATTGAATTAATATGCTCCAATTATGGCCAAAATAAGAAAATGGATCCAAACCACTGAGGGCCTATGAGGCAATCGACACCATTGATCTTAAAATCAGAATAAATATGGATTGTTTGTCGAAGGTTCCCATTCGGAGTGTTGAATAATCGAGCTCAAATGGGACTCTGAAAAGAGGGTATCGAAGAATATTCCTTTTCTATACCATCATATCTTTTCATTTGGAGTTTGAAAAATTAGGTAAGTTTCGTCGCTCCAACCAAAGGGTATCGAAGAGTATTCCTTTTTGATACCATAGGAACTTATCACTCGGAGTTCAAAATATTATGTAATATTTTCCGCTCTAACCAGAGTGTATTGAATAATATTCCCTTTTGATACCTTATCACTCTGAGTTCAAAAGATTAGGTAATCTTCGTCACTCTAACCATAGGGTATTGAAGAATATTCCCTTTTGATACCTTATCACTCAGAGTTCAAAATATTAGGTAATCTTCGTCACTCTGACCAGAGGGTATTTAAGAATATTCCCTTCTCAATATCGTCAAAACTCTTCTAAACGAGATCTTCCCAAAACACTTTTCCGAAAGAACATCCCTATGAGATATAGCGACTGAGAATGATCATGACTGAGCTAGCAACTCTCATTCTTTCAGGCTCCTTCCATCGGACTGAACCTCGTGTCTGACTCCGAAGTACTTCTGACAATTTCTTCCCAAATTCCTATCAGAAATTCCTTTCTCGGACTTCTATGATTGAATCTTAACCATTGATTCTCTAGGTCGAATCAATTTGGGCCATCAATCTACAAAAGTACATAGTTGTCATGAAACTCATAGGAATTTGACTTCCAAAACCGAATTCAACTCTGCAACTATAGATCGATGCCATAAATCACTTCTTTAAATACTTTGAATCGGTGAAATTTTAAATCTGCTCATAATTTTTGGATTTCACTTCTATTCTTCTATGTCCCCACCCCCCAATTTCATAACAGAAAAATCTGCCACAACGAATTTGAAAAATTAAAAAAAAGTTCTGGCCCATACCATCCTAGTGTTGAACCAAAAGATCTTATACCAATCTTAATGTACCCAACCACCCACGGGTTGGCCATGCTACTTCCAAACTCACTTTTGAATTGATTTCAAGTTCTGATAAATTTTTAATTAACAAAGAGACATGAAATATTCACATGCAAAGATCAATATTCATGCTACAACATAAAATAAATGAATATAATTCCATATGAAACAATAACTAGCAAGCATGCACATTATAAGTATGAATCCCAAATATAATAAGTAATACACAATGGAAATAAATATATAGGTAGATGAAATCATGACAAAGAGAACTTATCTTTAATGAAACGAATCACCAACTGGCTACAAACCAAGGACATTGCACCCAACCATAGACACTTTTGTTCTAAGTCTCAATAGCAATGTCACCCCCGATCCAGGGCTATGAATCTACAAGGAAGGTTACAAGGTGTCACTCATCTTCCCAAACTAGTCAGCACTGAAGCTCTCACGGGATTCTCAACACACACACAACAACCCAAAGTACACCAACTCTCTTCTATCCAACTTTCACAACCCAAGAGAATGGAACCCCTTCTCTGCCACACAATCCCTCAGTTTTCCCACCTCCTTCGAGGGGTCCTATAACACACTTTACCCCTGAGTGGCTTTCCTAGGGATAGGGCCTCAAAATTTTGTTCTCCTTAAGTGATCAAATCCTTCATTTGGGGTCTCTACCACATTTTGCTCATCCATAGTTTTCCAACCATGGTCTCCATGCTCAAAAATCGATCCCAGAACCGACGGATATATCTCTCTAAATTTCTTTGGGATTTTATTGGTTGAGGGCCATGTGGATCCACCTCACACATGTTATTTCCAAGTTCCTTCCTCCATGGGGGAAGACCATCCACCATCCAATCCCATGTCTGGACTTACTCTCTTTATCCTATATCATTTGTGGAGGAATTCGACGTTTCGGTGCTTTGGTGCTTCACGCCTATTTACTATCTATACACGATACCACCCAGAGTTCCGAACTTTCGAAGTCCTGTAAGCTCATCATGTGGCTCCAGCCTTCGGGCCATTTAGTCTCTCTACCATACTACATCCCAGATCCTCCAGAGTCCCAAAGTCCCAGACTTTCAGAATCTCGGTCATTTCACCAACCATGTTTGCTAGGCGGACACATATCATGAATCTGACACGTAGGAGGGGTCAGGGTGACACGTGTTACATTCCAATGGGCCTATAGGGTATGTGATACACCTGAATCTCGGTGACACATGGAATGTTAATATGGGTTCCATGTCACCCTAGGTGACATCACTGCACCACGTCACCTTGAACTGACAAACTTCTAACATTCCTCAGATCTCATGATTGATATCTGTCCACGTAGGTTTATATATCTATGGCTCTTAATACCTTGAGGATTTGGAGTTTGGGAGTGTTGCAATGCAAACTCCTCTCATCTCTTGAAGTTCACAATCTCTAAACTAAAGGGGATAGCACCACGTGTCCCCAGTATATCGACGGCGAGGGAAGGACCTGAAGGATCCCTTGATCTACGATTCTGGATCCTTCTCGGCTCTAGCCTTTGGTGTTTTGAATCCTGGTTTAGTTAGTATGATAGGTTCACCTAACTACCTGGGGAACCACCTAACACCGATCAACCTTATGGGAAACCCAGTCTCCCAGTTACCTTCAACCAATATAAGGCCGGTAATGTTGGTCATAATCCAAAGTCTCGGACTTCTGAAGCTCCGAAACCAGGAGGACTTAGCTTTCTTAGGCTTAGCCTAAGGTTCCTAGGTATTGATAATATGGGTCCTATCAAATGAATATCGTCCACTCGTCTTCCAAAGTGAGAGATATCCCCTTTCAAGGCTTGAACTTCACTATCCTTCCTGAGCTTTATCATGAAATGGTTAGGGACTTGGGCCTGGAATCCTGGTTGTACGGCAAGGATTATGAAAGAGGTATCATATTCGGACAGACAGGTTCATATTGACATGATACCCCCTATCTCGGTCTTCTTACAAGTTTATGTCCCAAGAATCCTCAGGAGATAAGTTGGGGCGTACAAACTATCAGACAGAGGCATAAGTTCACTAGGAGATGAATTCATACACATATCATGACCATTCCATACAGAAACCATTTATAGATACTCATGTATACATGAACCTATGCATTCATCCATTATTTCAGTTCAATACATAAAGTACGAAAATACTTATCAAAACCAGATAACGTGAAGTGACTATTGAAAGGGGTGCATGTTTCCACCCAACCATAGGCTCAGTCACTCTTAACAGATTTACCACTAGCCACCCCCGACCTAGACCACGATGCTCTGTAATAAAATCCTTTCTTCCGACTCAGCAAAAGTAGGGACGGAGGTTACTCTCCTCCTCCTGCAAGATCTTGGCAACAATTTACACAATACCAAGAAAGGAGGAACAACCTCATTTATAATATTGTATCATAAACCTGCTAGCCATTTCCCTATGACTAGAATGCTCATTCCTTAGTTCTTCCTTGAACCCAAGATCTTACCCTCTCATCTCTGCACTCTTTGCAGGTCTTCCTCTTCCCACCATGCTGACCTTTCTTGCCTTCCTCAAAAATATTGTGTGTGGCTCGAATTCCCAGTCCATGGTCAAGTTTGAAAGCCTTATAGATGGGTGTTATGTTTGATCCCCTCATTAACTCTTGAGGAGATCTTCCCACCTACCAGCCTCACTATAATTCATTTCTGTGTTAGAGGATAATTCTGGTCCTGAGAAATTAAATCTAGTAAGTTACTAGTTTGGTGGAGGTTAACGCAACCATTCTTGGTCCCCTTAACCATCTCTTTCATAGCATTCATGGTCTCTCTTAGTACACCCCCTTCCAGCAATCATGCAACACTTATCCATTTTCTAGTAAATAAAAGAATTTACATTCATTGACCCTTTTATACAAAATTCCATCAAATAAAACATTCACACATATTGAGTTTTCCAGAGTCTCTTGGACAATATAGTTATATTTAAAAACTGGGGGAAACAGGGTGTTACAATTCCCTCCCCCTTAAAGCAACATCATCCTCAATGTTATATCTGTCAACATGCTTTGTATATACATAAGTGAACAAAAATGGATATGCATGTCTCATGGCATCCTCCATTTCCCATGTAGCCTCATCTAGGCCAAAGTGTTTCCGCTCCACCTTGACCTGTGCAATGGTTTGGTTCCTGAGTGGGGTTTCCTTTCTGTCTAGTATGCATTGAGGTTCTAGCAATAATTATCCCTCTAGATCCACCTAGATCACAAACCATTCAATTATATGATTAGAATCATGTACATATTTCTTCAATAATGAAATATGGAAAACATTATGTGCCTTTACTGTGGGAGGAAGTGTTATCCTATAGGCTACTAGTCCCACTCTATCTAAGACTTTAAAGGGTCCACAATAGCGATATGCCATCTTGGCACAAGCTCTCATTCTCAGGGAACTCTTCCTAGGCCTAAATCTGAGATAGACATGGTCTCATGTATTGAACTCTCTGGGAGTTCTCTTTCTATCGACGTAACTATTATGTCTATCCTGAGTGATTTTTCAGATTTTTCTTTATCTGAATCACTTGTTGTTCCATTTCTTTCAGCATGTCAGGTCCGATTGTAATTCTATCCACTGGATTACTCCAGCTGACTGGATTCTTGCACTGTCTACCATAGAGGGCTTCAAAAGGGCTCATCGTCAGTGACTCTTGATAACCGTTTTTGTAGGAAAATTCTACCAGTGGAAGGTAGTCTTCCCACTTCTTAGGCTGATGCATTACATGCATTCTTAGCATGTCTTCTAATATTTTGTTTACTCTTTCTATCTGTCCATCATCTTGAGGGTGATAGGTTGTGTTAAACAACCATTTAGTCTCAAAACCAACCATCAAGGATTTCCAAAAGCTTGAAGTTAATTTTGCGTCTCTATCAGATATGATCTCCCTAGGCATGCCATGCAGTCTGAATATCTCCTTCTTGAAAATGTTGGCAATATCTAGTGCCTTGCAAGTTGATTTGATAGGTACGAAGTGAGCAGAATTGCTCAATTTGTCCCACCACTACCATGATGGCATCATTCTTCTTGGTCGATTTTGGAAATCCGGTCATGAAATACATGGAGATGGTTTCCCATTTCCATTCTGGAATTGGTATAGGTTGTAACAAACCTGCTGGGTGTTGGTGTTATGCCTTAACTTGCTGGCATTCTAGACACTTAGCTAAATAATCAGTTGTGTCCTTTTTCAATCCATGCCAATAGAATTGTTTCCTAGTGATTGTGATCATTTTCTGATATCCTAGGTGACCAGTATATGGTCTCTTCTGTAGTTCATCCATTATGAATCTTTTCAAGTCATCAAAAATTGGGATATACAATCTATTTATGTAAGTCAACAGCCCTTCATCCAACATCTGATAACCTTCATACTTTATCTATGTGGGATCTTGCTTTAGGTATGATGTCACGGTCTTGAAGAACGCATCTCTTTCTTGTGCATTCCTGACTCTTTCCCTGACATCTATTTCACAGGTTCTCACTGCTACCAGGTGAATCATTTTCACACTTCTGCTAAGGGCATTGGCCACCCTATTTTCCTTTTCATTAATGTGTTAGATTTCAAAATCAAACTCACTAAGGAGAGACATCCACCTAGCTTGTATAGAATTGAGTTTTAGTTGATCAAACATGTGCCTCAATCCATATCGGTCTGTCATAAGTACAAATATCCTACCCAGGAGGTAATGCCTCCAAATTTTTAAAGAATGCACTATGGCAGCCAACTCTAAATCATGGGTCACATAATTGATTTCATGCTCATCCAAATTTTTGGATTCGTAGAAAACTACACGTCCTTCTTGCATAAGGACTCCTCTAAGTCTTTCCTTGTAGGCATCTATACACACAAGGAAGTCATTATCAGGGTCTGCAATCTTCATCATGGGTGCATGGGTCAAAAGGTATTCCAGTGCCTAAAATATTTCTTCACATTCTGATGTCCAAGTGAATTTAACCCCCTTTTTCTGAAGGGTAGTGATTAGACAACCAATATTGGAAAATCCTTTTATGAACCTTCTATAGTATCTTGCTAATCCCATAAAGGATTTGTTATCATATACATCCTTTGGGGTAGTCCATTCCATAATAGATATGATCTTGTCATGGTCTACTGCCACTCCTTCTTTAGAAATAACATGGCCTAAGTAATGGACTTGCTTCTGGAAAAAATCACACTTGCTAAACTTAGCGTAGAGATGATGCTCTCTTAGTACTTGAAGTAAAAGTCTAATATGATCTTCATGCTCCTCTCTGTTCTTGGATTAGATTAGGATATCATCAATGAAAACCAATACAAATTTGTCTAGGAATTTGTTGAGTACATCATTCAGCAAGCACATGAAAGTGGCGGGGGCATTGGTTAGTCCAATTGGCACCACCACAAATTCATAGTGACCATATCTAGTCTTGAAGGTTTTTTGTGGATGTCTTCATCCTTGATTTAGACTTGATGGTATCCAAGCCTTAATTCAATCTTTGAGAAAATGGAAGCGCCCCCTAATTGGTCAAAAGAGTCATTGATTCTTAGTAAGGGGTACTTGTTCTTTATAGTTGTCTTATTGAGTTGTCTATAATCTATGCACAGCCTGAGTTTTTCATCTTTCTTCTTCACAAACAATATTGGTTCTCCCTCTGGAGATACATTGGGCTAGATGTATCCTTTGTCCATCATTTCCTTTAGTTGTAGCTTGACATCAACTAGCTCGGGTGTACTCATCCTATAAGGTGTCCTAGACACTAGCACTGCTCCTAGTGCAAGTTCTATGGAGAAGTCAATGTATCTTCTCAGAGCTAGACCCGATACCTATTCTAGAAACATGTCTCTATAATATTAATATGGGGTGGTCCTCTAGGTTCAGTTTTTCATCCTCAACAGATTCCAACACTTGTATTGCATATAGAGGACATCCCTTTCTACAATAATTTTTCATTTGAAGGGTTGATATTCGTCTCACCGAGACATGATTCTGAATCCCTTGGAGGGTTATCTTCCCCCCTTCTTCATTTACACATTCTAAGGTTTTATGGTAACAGTCCATCTTAGTTTTATATATGTCTAGACATTCCATATCGATCAATAGATCATAATATCCTAAGGGAATTATGTTAAGGGTAGCTTGGGTGGGAAATCCATCCATAATGAATAGGCAAGCTGGTGTGACCTATGCTACTTTTCTTTTGGTGCCAGTAGCTAGTTGTACTAACCATGGATTAACATGTCTAACTAGTTTCATTTTACACTTATCAATAGTCTGAGGGGCCATATAACTCAAGTTAGAACCAGGGTAAATTAAAATAGAAACTAGACGGTTGGTGATCATACCTTCCATCTCCACCACTGAATCTTGGTGGTTGAATTGTTTATTATCCGAAGCTGCATAAATCCATGGCATTCTCCTAGCCACATCATTGACTGTGGTAGATTATTGGATATTTTAGATTCTCCTACTATTCTATTTTTTGTGTGGGAAATCCCTCAACAAATGTTCTTCTCTGCAACCCCAACATTTCAAGGGTTCTCTCTTTGGGTTATCAGTATTTCCTGGGGTTGATCCAAAAGGTTTATTTCCACTCTGGGAGGGGAAATTATACTGATATGCACTTCTAGTGGGAAGGATTATCCTAGAGTCCTTCCTATAGTTATTTAATATTGAGGTTTTGAACCCCTTCTAATTTAATCCCAAACTTCTCTTCTTCTTCCAGTCCTCACGAGGTTCTGTCTGACTCCCGAACTATTCATAGCAATACCTTTCCTTCTGGATAGTGTCTTCTAAGGTATTTGGCTCATAAAACTCAATCATGTTCTGGTAGGTTTGAGGTAACCCACTAATAAATCGTTTCACTTTTACCTTTTCATCTTTAATTTAGGGTACATACCTCAACAACTCAAGGAATTTATTAACATATTCCTCTATGATGAGTTGTCTGAGCTTAAGTTCATAGAACTCCTTATTCTTCCCATCAAATTATTTCTCTGACAGATACTTCTTCTTGAAGTGTTTCTCAAAAAATTCCATGATAAGTCCTCTTCATGGATTCCTTTCACATTCTTAAGGTCTTCCCACCAAATGGAAGATTTTCCATTCAGGTTGAAGATGGTTATTCGAGCCTTCAAGTTTTCAAAGTAGTCATGGACTCTGAAATACTTCTTTAAAACAAGCAGCCAAGCTTATGCCTCTTCCCCTTTATACATCTCTCCATTGAAAGAGGGTGGTTTGTATTTCTTGAACTCTTCAAGGTCATGACTTTTTGAATGCTTTAACTTCTTCCCTTTCCTTTGATAATGTGAGCTATTTTTTCTACTAGAAGATCCCTCGGAGTTGTCAGTTTCCTTTCCAGAGGAATCTCCCGATGAGTGTCCCTTGTCGTTAGGTTGGACCTTCCTCGAGGTGCTCCTCCTAGTGTGGCCACTTATGGGACCACGTCTTCGTATCTCAAGTAGACTTTGACTTCTCTTCGTATGTCGTCGGTCCACATGACTGGTTGCAGGTCCACATTGTAGCTACCTCTATATATTAGATAAGCTCTGCATCAAGACTGCATTAATTTTAGTTCGTTTTTCTTCAGTAAGATTTTAACCAGACTCTTTAGGAAAGAGGTAAGGTAGGGCGTCAATCTTAAATTTCTTTAAATATGGTTTTTACACAACTTGTCCATGAGCCCAAGCAAGCCAAGTGTTAACCATGCTCTGATATCAATTTGTAACACACCCAACCCCTGAGTGGATTTCCTAGGGATGGGGCCTCAAAATTTTGTTCTCCTTAAGTGATCAAATCCTTCAATCAGGGTCTCTACCACATTCTACTCGTCCAAATTTTTCCAACCACGGTCTCCATGCTCAAAAATCGAACCCAGAACCGACAGATATATCTCTCCGGAGTTCTTTGGGAGTTTATTGGTTGAGGGTGACATGGCACCCATGTGGATCCACCTCACACGTAATATTTCCAAGTTCCTTCCTCCAGAGGGGAAGACCATCCACCGTCTGATCCCATGAATGGACTTACTCTCTTTCCCCTATATCCATTGTGGAGGAATTTGGCATTCGGTACTCCGATACTTCATGCCTCTTTACTATCTATGCACGAGACCACTTGAAGTTTCAAACTTTCAAAGTCTCGTAAGCTCATCACGTGGCTTTGGAATTTGGGTCGTTTGGTCTCTCTACCATACTAAATCCCAGATCCTCTAGGGTCCCGAAGTCCCGTAGTCCTGAAGTCCCGGTCATTTCACCAACCATGTTAGCTAGGTTGACATGTATCAGGAATTTGACGCGTAGGAGGGGTCAAGGTGACATGTGTTATGTTCCAATGGGCCTATAGGGTATGTGATACACACAAATCTTGGTGACACATGGCACATCAAGTTGGGTTCCACATCACCCTGGGTGACATCACTGCACCATGTCACCCCATACTGACATACTTCTAACATTCCTCAGATCTCACGGTCGAGATCCGTTCACGTAGGTTTATAGATATATGGATCTTGATACCTAGAGGATTCGGCGTTCGGGAGTGTTGTGATGAAAACTCCTCTCATCTCCCAAAGTGCCTAATCTCTGAACTAAAGGGGCTAGCACCATGCATTCCCGATATATCGACGGTGGGGGAAGGACCCGAAGGATCCCTCGATCTATGATTCTGGGTCCTTTGCAGCTCCGGCCTTCGGGGTTTTGGATCCCGATTTAGTTAGTAATATAGGTTCACCTAAATACCTGGGGAAACGCCTAACGTCGGTCAACCTTATGGGAAACCAAGTCTCCCAGTTACCTTCGAACAATATAAGGCTAGTAAGGTTGGTCATACTCCAAAATTCCATACTTTCAGAGCTCCAAAACTAGGAGGACTTAGCTTCCTTAGGCTTATCCTAAGGTTCCTAAGTATTGATCATATGGGTCCTATCGAACGGATCTCATCCACTCGTCTTCTAAACAGAGAGATATCCCCTTTCAAGGCTTTAACTTCACTATCCTTCCTGATCTTTATCATGAATTGGTTAGGGACTTGGGCCAGGAATATCAGTCACACGGAAAGGAGTTTGAAAGAGGTATCCTATTCTGATGGATAGGTTCAGATTGACACGATACCCCCTATCTCAGTCATCTTACAAGCTTATGTCCCAAGAATCCTCAAGAGATAAGCTGGGGTGTACAAACTATCATTCAAAGGCATAAGTTCACAAGGAGATGAATGCATACACATATCATGACCATTCCACATAGAAACCATTTATAGATACATATGTATACATAAACCTATGCATTCATCCATTATTTCAGTTCAATACATAAAGTAGGAAAATACTTATCAGAACCAGATAACTTGAAGCGACTACTAAAAGGGGTGCACATTTCCACCCAACCATAGTCTCAGTCACTCCTAATGAATTTACCACTAGCCACCCTCGAGCTAGACCATGATGCTCTATGACAAAATCCCTTCTTCTGGCTCAGCGATAGTAGGGATGGAGGTTACTCTCCTCATCCTGCAAGATCTTAGCGATGGTTTACACAATACCAAGAAAGTAGGACCAACCTCATTTATCAACTCGTATCATAACCCTACTAGCCATTTCCCTGTGACCAGAATGCTCATTCCTTAGTTCTTCCTTGAACTCGAGGGCTTAACCTCTCGTCTTTGCACTCTTTACAGGTCTTCCTCTACCCATCACACCTTACTTTCTTTCCCTCCTTAGAAATATTGTGTGTGGCTTGAATTCCCAGTCCGTGGTCAGGTCTGAAAGCCTTACAAATGGGTGCTCTGCTCCATCCCCTCATTAACTCTTGAGGAGATCTTCCCACCTACCAACCTGACTGTAATTCATTTATGGGTTAGAGGATTGTCCTAGTCCTAAGAAATTAAATCCAGTAAGGTACTGGTTTGGTGGAGGTTAACGCAACCATTCTTGGTCCCCTTCACCATCTCTCTCATAGCATTTGTGGTCTCTCTTAGTACACCCCCTTCCATAAGTCATGCAACACTTATCCATTTTCTAGTAAATAACATAATTTACACTCATTGACCCTTTTATACAAAGTTCCATCAAATCAAACATTCACACATATTGAGTTTTCCATGGTCTCTTGGAAAATATAGTTATATTTACAAATTGGGGGAAACATGGTGTTACAGCTCTAGTGCATATGGTCAAGAATCTCCATGCTGGGACTCTTAATATTCGCAGCTGTGAGAAAAACTTAACACATGCCAACTCATTTCAGACATGCATGCATTAATTCATGGTTGGAATACACCAGTAGTCATTACAACCAACAAAACCACGGCTCCTCTCCAACAATTCGTTTTTCTTTCTCAAGCCAAGATCAAAATGAATGGGGAATGAGTAGGTGAAAGAGTGAATGGAGAGAGAGAACAAAATCAAAGGTGTGAACAATGAAAAATGAACAATGAATGAGTGAACCCCAAAATAAACCAAAGATGGGTTTATATATTTACTTGGAAATCAAGAACCACGTGGCCTTCCCCAAGAAGCTCATGTAACCACTTCTCTCAATTAAAAAAATTATGGGTAAATAAAATATAAAATAAGTAATTAACCCATCAAGCCCCCTCTCTTGTGGAATCATAGCCCCCTATAACTCTTGTCCTTGTTCGTCTAGCATCCAGTGATGTATTTATTATTAATAATGATCAAAACATTACATTTCCTAGGCACACTGGCCTTTCATAAATTAACAAACTACATTATTTAATATGGGGGCTCAAAAACAAGGTATTACACATCCCCAAGGTCATGAAATGGTTCAATAACACCCCTTTGGGTTCATGGTTCTTTGCCACTCCCATACACATGATTATTTCCTTCAAAGTGTTTTCTTATTTTCTTGCATGTGGAATATTTATGAGGGTAAACCCTCCTACTTTGATAGGGAATTTAGTCCATGTTTACTTAAAGACCTAGTAATTCATGTTGGACAGTTGGCTTAGGTTTATGGAAAATTGGTTTGATTTATTGGTTGTCATTGATGTCAACCCTTGGAGAGTGATATTGCATATTGATGTCAACCATTAGATATTTATGACAACCCTTGGAGAAGTGTGGTAACACAAAGGTATGGTTAAGGGACTAGATTTTGTTTGAGGTTTAAATCTATGAAGATCAATATGTTTGTAGGTAATACTATTATAGATGGATAGTACATGTCATGTCATTTCCAATGATATGTGGAATGTCACATAACTCCTCCTGGTTATAGAGTTATGTCCATGTGAAGTTGGAGAAACCCCATGAGTTATCTAGAAGCCCATAGAAGGTCAAAGAAGTCAAATTATTCTAGAAACTCCTAGAAGAAGTTGAATAGTCAAATTGGGTGAAACTAGGAGTTAATCATGAGTTAAGTCATTGCAATAAGAAAACAATTAAAAATAACTTAGTTGCAACTAGAAGTGGAGAGTTCACTATTTGTAGATAAAGTGGTTGTAAGTAGACAAGTGATTAGAAGTGGGTTAGCCCTAAAAGAAGGAAGTTGGGTAAATTTAGTTAGAAGGTAACCCCTTGAGGAAGCTACTTGGAGAGTATAAATAAGAGAGAAAGGAACTCCCATTACTACCATAACTATTGAATATCATTGAATATCTATTTTGTGAAAGGTTTATTGCAGGTCACATTGATACATTAAGTTACACAAGTCTGAGGTAGTAAAGGAAGGTTGAAGGTGAAACTTTCGAAGTTGCAGAAATACTAAAAAAACCCTAGTTATTGAGGTGTATGTGGGATGCAATGGAAGAGGTCGCATACATATGCAGGCTGGCAGTATATTAGGATGTGTACATTTGTGAAAAGCCATGAAATCTTGAGTTGCTAAGAGTCTCAGGTTCTTAGAGTATGAAAGCAAATTTCCAGGAAGATATATGGTGATCAAGTACATCAAATCTATCTACAAGTTTGAAAGGTATGTCATATTCTTATGTGTAGTTGGATATTTTTGTCTACAATAGATATGTTTATGGGAGTTTGAGGATTTTCCCTAGAGAGGCTATTGTTTGTATGGCACTTATTGTGTGAGATGGATATAGAAAAATAAAACACTGGTATGTTTGGTATTCATCATTGCTACATCTTGTTGAGTTGAGTGTTGAGGCATATCTTGTATTTCTTGGTATATGGTTGAGGTTTTTTGGTTGTGATGTGTTGGTGAAGTTGTTAGGGTAATTTGAGGATGCATATCAGTAAGGGTTTATTGTTTAGTCCATGTGAGGGTTACTACACTTGATGGAACATGACTAGAGAGACATATATGCACTTTCTTAAGGGATATGTATGATGATGTATGCATATGTCACAACTACATATTAGACATTGTAATAGGTTACAGGTTGAAGTGATAGAGGAAACAAAGGGTGTGAGGTCAGAAAGGTGAAAACCCTAGCTTTCTGAAGGAGTACATAGGTTGCAGTATAGATAGGCCGTGTACATATGTAGGTTGTAGTATAGACAGGTCGCATACATACATGAGTTGTAGCATAAACATGTCACGTACATGTTGGTTTTGGTTGGTACAGGTTGACTTCTCATACATGATTGATTCTAGGATATTGGTATAGGTTGGTTATAGGTTGTTGGCACATATTGGTACAGGTTTATAATGATATATCTCACAATGGAAATGTGGCAGTGGTTTCATCATTTGACACTTATATTTCAAGGCGATGGGATGGGGCAAGGAAAGGGGGTTGTAGCCTCCTTTTTTATTAGTGTTGTAGAATTAGGGAGTTGGATCTTCCTTCGAGTTGGATCCTGAGAACTAGGTGGTTGTAGCCAGAGAGCATATGGGGTTGTAGTTTCCTTCTGGTTGTAGCCAGAGAATTAGGGAGTTGGAGCTTCCCTCAAGTTGTAGCCTAGAAAACTAGGGGGGTGGAGCCTCCTTCCAGTTGGAGCTGGAGAATTGGGATTTGGTGCTTCCTTGAATGTAATTCTTAAAGACATATAAGAAAAACTAATTGTGGTTTTCTCCCGCATTGGGTTTCCATGTAAAATATTGGTGTACTGTGCATTATGTCAATGTGTCTATTATTAGTTATTATGCACTGATGGATGTTAATGTTATATGATGCAATAACATATTAATGATGAACTAATGAACATGGTTGAGTAAGTTAAAGGAATATAAATTTTGGTTAATAGTTGTGTAAATTTCTCATTATTGATTCACCCCCCTCTCAGTACTCCAACAATTGGTATCAGAGCAGGTTCCTTCAAGGATATAGTTTAACCATTAGAAGGAGATCGTGGATCACACTAGAGTTGGGATACCACAATTTAATGGTGAGAAATATGCACTCTGGAACAAGAAAATACAGGCATACATACAAGCACATGGAGTCGGTGTTTGGAAATCAATGGTGGATGGATACAAAGCACCAACTACTCCTCCAACAGAAAAGGATGGAAAGAAACTCGTAGAAAATAAATCAAGAGCCAAGAATGATATTCATAATGGTGTAGATGAATCAATATTTACTAAAATCATGCACTGTGAATCCGCCAAGGAGATGCGGGACAAACTAAAGACTATCTATGAAGGATATGAAAAAGTTAAGGAAGACAAACTTCAAATTTTCAGAACAAAGTTAGAACAGTTAAAGATTAATCAAGATGAAAACATAGCAGCCTACTTTCTACGCATCGATGAGGTAGTAAATGACATCAATGGATTGGGACATGAGATAAAGGAACCGGTCATTGTTAAAAAGGAATTAAGATCTCTACCAATGAGATTTGACTCAAAAATATCAGCCCTAGAAGAAAGAGTGGATCTAGATACAATGACCATGGACGAGCTACATGGGATACTCACAGCTTACGGGATGAGGACAGAACAAGAAAATCCAATTACAAAGGAAGTTGCATTCAAAGCATCTAAAAAGACAAAGAAAAGTAACAAGAAACAATCAAAGTCAAATCACAAGAAAAATCCAAAGTCATAATGTAGCTACAACGATGATTCAGAAGAAGAAGAAGAAATGGAAAACTTCCTAAGAAATTTGCAAAAGGGAACATGTAAATATAAAGGTAAGCTTCCATTGAAATTTTTAATTGTGGTAAAATTGGTCATTTTGCAAATAAGTGTCCTTATGCCAGAAGTTCGAATAGTGATGAAGAGGAAGATCCCAAGAAAGAAAAGAGATATAAAAATGGAAATTGGAAAAACAAAAGGAAGGTCTTCAAGAAAAATCTATACTCAATAAAAGATAGCTCCTTATCTAGTGAAGATGATGAAACTGACAATGATTCAGAAAGGTAATATTTATGGATAAGAAAAATCAAATAAGAAACTATGATAGCCCAGAAGAAGAAGGAGAAGTCGATCTCAAAGCATAAACATTTAGTGCCTTAGAATAACTAAGGAAATAAATAAAGAAAAACAAGTTACTCAAGAAAGAACCAAAAAATACTCAAAATATCAACTCATAGGAAGTTGACCAGATAATTGTGAAGTTGAAATTCCAGGTAGAAGAGGACAAAAGGAATGAAGAAATACTCATAAGTCAGTTAGCAGAGAAGAAGAAGATGGTTGGAAGGTTGGAAGCATAAGTAGTCACTCTAAGAAAAGATCTTCAGAAGAAGGACACGCAACAAGATAGCACCAAAACATTGGTTAAGATCATCAACAATCAAAGGACATATTGTGACAAGTCTGGACTAGGATACAACCAAATGTAGACTCAGAAAGTTTCAAGCCCCATGAAGAAAGAAATATAAAAAATAGTTATGCACAAGTTTTTAAAGGAAGGAATCATGGTCAAAAGGAATTAAAAAGAAATGAATACAAAATACCCTCTACATTCAATAAACAAGGAAGATTCAATCATTATGAGCCAAGGAATAATTACAGAAGGACTACACCACAAGGAAAAGCATTCACTCCCAAGTATGTAAATTTCTTTTATGGTCATTGTTTTTATTGTACTAACTTTAGACATAAGGTTGCATATTGCAGGGCTTATGAAAGAAATAACCAGGCAAGAAATGCTTATGTGGCCCCACAAAATATTGAATGTTATAAATTCCACAAATATGGACACACAAATCGAAATTGTAGAAGCGTGATAAGGCCTCCCATGAAAGAAAATGTTGATGTGGGACAAGAAGGTTTGGAGAAGAAATGAAAAACAAGAGGAGCAGTTAAATGAAGAACAAGTCCAATGAATCATACTTTCAGGATTTGCAGTAGCACAAGATCATGACGAATTTACAGGAAAATAGGAAAATGTTGGAACTCAAGTAGAATATGAAGAAGATGTCAAAACTCAAGATTATGATATAATTCAGGAAGAGAACGAAAGGGAATATGTATATATCGATGAAGAGGAAGATGAATCTACATTGGAGAGGGTATTGTTCTGATCCATCTAACTTAGAGACTCTCGGATAATATGAATATTAGACAAAGGGAGTCAATGCAGTAGCTTCCACATATTAGTGAACCATCTTTCAAGTAGTTTGCAGAGTTCAAGTAGACAGTTTCAGAGTAGTCAGTTAGTAGAAGTATAGTGACAGATGGGTCAACATTGTGGACATATGTATAGAAGAGTCATAGACAATATGGATAGATATGGATTGGCATCTTTGGATGGATATATGACAGTGGATGAGAGCATGGATTCAAAGATTGGGTTCATATATTTTTTCAGAGAGTGGTTCAGAGATAAAGAACATTATCATAATGGAAGATAATGATAAATGAATATTTGAATGCTTATTCTTGAATGATTTTCATATGTGTTAGTTGATTACACAAGGAAGCACCAATAGACAATAACTCCAATAGGTTGAGGTATAGGTTGATGCATGTATGATGCATGGACAGGTCCAAGGATCATCATAGGAATAATAGATCATGGTATTCTTGATCCAGTATTGTTGAGCATTTGATCAGTGTTCTAGTAGAGCAACAACATTTGCAGCAGAAGTAAATTGTAGTGGTAGTATATTGTTCACATCTATTACAAAACATATTTTAGAGAAGATAGGGGGAGACATACCCACAGGGGGAAATATTTTCTTAACCATGATTTGTTATCGCAGGTACTGTGACAGATCGAAAGGGGAATTTAGTACTTTGTCAAAGGAAGAGAGAAATTAATCAGAGGCATGAAGACACGGGGAGCAGCCCCAAAGGGAGATACCCTTTTCCATTGATGTCAAAGTGAAGGAGATAAAAACATTATTGAGGAGAGATGATAGTGTTTCCATGGCTAAGTGTTGTCATCAATGTTGGTGTTTCCATCAATGCCAAAGGGGGAGATTGTTGAACAATTGGCTTAGGTTTATGAACAGTTGGTTTGATTTGTTGGTTTTCATTTATTTCAACCCTTGGAGAGTGATATTGTAGATGTATGTCAACCCTTGGAGAAGTATGGTAGCACAAAGATATGGGTAAGGGACCCAAATTTGTTTGAGGTTTAAAGGTATGAAGATTAATATATTTGTAGGTAAGAATATTCCAGATGGATAGTACATGTCATGCCATATATGTGGAATGTCACATAACTCCTCATGGTTTGATGGTTAGAGAGTTATGGCCATGTGAATTTGGAGAAACCTCATGAGTTATCTAGAAGCCCCTAGAAGATCAAAGAAGCCAAATTATTCTAGAATCTCCTAGAAGAAGTTGACTAGTCAAAGTGGGTGAAACTAGACGTTAATCATGGGTTAAGTGGTTACAATAAGAAAATAATTAAAAATAACTTAGTTGCAACTAGAAGTGGAGAGTTAACGATTTGTGGATAAAGTGGTTGTAAGTGGACAAGTGGTTAGAAGTGGGTTAGCCCTAAAAGAAGGAAGTTGGGTAAATTTAGTTAGAAGGTAACCCCTTGAGGAAGCTACTTGGAGAGTATAAATAAGAGAGTAAGGAACTCACATTAGCACCTACCCTATGTATTGAATATCATTGAATATCTATTTTATGAAAGGTCTATTTCAAGTACACATTGATACATCAAGTTACACAAGTCTGAGGTAGTAAAGGAAGGTTGACGGTGAAAGTTTCGGAGTTGAAAAAATACTGAAAAAACCCTAGTTCTTGAGATGTACGTGATATTCAGTGGAAGAAGTTGCATACATACATGGGCTGGAAGTATAGTAGGGTGCATATAGTTGTTAAAATCCATAAAATATTGAGTTGTTTAGAATCCTAGGTTCTTAGAGTTTGAAATCAAGTTCCTAGGAAGGTCTAGGGTGATCAGGTACAATAAATCTATCAACAGGTTCAAAATTTATGCCATATTCTTATGTGTAGTTGGATATTGTTGTCTACATGCAATATGGTTATGGGAGTTTGAGGATTTTCTCTAGAGAGGCTATTGGTTGTATGACACTTATTGTGTGAGATGGATCTACAGAAATACAACACTGGTTTGTTTGGTATTTATTATTGTTACATTTTGTTGAGTTGAGTGTTGAGGCATATCTTGTATTTCTTGGTATATCGTTGAGTTTTTTTTTGTTGTGATGTGTTGGTGAATTTGTTGGGGTAGTTTGAGGCTTCATATCAGTAAGGGTTTGATGTCTAGTCCATCTGAGGGTTACTACAATTGATCATGATTGTATACACATGTATGGAACATGAATAGAGAGACATAGATGCACTTGGTTAAGGGATATGTATGATGATGTATGCATAAGGCACAACTATAGATTGGACACAAAGACAGGTTACAAGTTGAAGTGACAGAGGAAGCAAAGAGTTTGAGGTCAGAAAGGTGAAAAATCTAGTTTTTTGAAGGTGTATGTAGGCTTCAGTATAGACAGACTGCATACATATGCAGGCTGCAGTATAGACATGTCACGTACATACGCGAGATACAACATAAACAAGTCGCGTACCTATTGGTTTTGGTTGTTACATTCTTACTTCTGGTACAATATTGATTATAGGATATTGGTATAGGTTGGTTATAGGTTGTTGGAACATATTGGTACAATTTTACAGTGGTATATCTCACAGTGACAATGTGGCAGTGGTTTCATAACTTGATACTTATATTTCAAGGTGGTAGGACAAGGCAAGGAAAGGGGGTTGTATCCTCCTTCTGGTTGGTGCCAGAGAATCAGAGAGTTGGAGATTCTTTCAGGTTGGAGCATAAGAACTAGGTGGTTGTAGCCAGAGAACATAGGGGGTTGTATCCTCCTTCTGATTGTAGCCAAAGAATTAGGGAGTTGGATCTTCCTTCAAGTTGTAGCCTGAGAAACCAAGGGGTTGGAACCTCCTTCTAGTTGGATTTGGAGAATTGGAAGTTGGTTCTTCCTTGAATGTAATTATTAAAGACATATAATACAAGAATTATATGGTTTTCTCCTGCATTGGGTTTCCACATAAAATATCGGTGTACTGTGTATTGTGTGAATGTGTCTATTATCAGTTTCTATGCAATGATGGATGTTAATGTTATATGATGTGATAACATATTAATGATGAACTAATGAACGTGGTTTAGTAAGTTAAAGGAATATAAATTGTGGTTAATAGTTTTGTAAATTTCTCATTACTGATTCATCGCCCCCTCTCAATAATCCAACAGTTCATATCTCCACTATATGATAGGTGTTACATGTAAAAAATCCTCACTTCGATAATGTCCCATTATCATTGTCGCACTTTTGTTGCAAGTGTCGTAAATGTGGAATTTTTTCTATGCATATGTCACATTGTGAACGACACCATGGAAACACTTGATACATCCTCTAAGACATGTTGGAAGGGAAAATCACATCATTTGACAAACTAAGCAAAGTGTTTTTCCTTGAGAAATGATCATCATAACAAACTTTTGGAAGATCAATGCTCCCCTGCTCATATGTAGGGAGCGTTATTGTTACCTGTCCATCTAGCAGGGAACATTGCAGCGCCCTATTGCCAGTTTTGAGGGAGCGTCGATTGGTTGAGAGAATATTGGGAAGAAATCCCCCTTATCTCTAATGACAAATAGAGATTATCTGAGTTGGTTTGGCTTGAATCCAAGCTTTAGGCTACATCTAAGGGAGATTCCAAAACTAATGGAGTTATATCCTCAACATATTCCAAATATAACTAAGGTGGTTGATCCTCTCAAAGCCTATAAAAGGAGATATTCTCATGGTGAAAAGGGGGAGAATATCAACAAAAGGTATTGTCATTCTGATCGTGGATTTTTTTAGCAAGGGGTTGCACAAGGAGGACTTGGAGAGGTTGTTGCAACTACATCTACAAATTGTAAGTGCCTTGTATTGTTCTCATTAATATATGTTTGGCCTATTTCCTTCAAGTTTGTGTATGATTGCATATTATTGTCTTTTATTGATAAATTTACTTTGAACTAACCCTAGTAGAATAGGAAGTATGTGTTTTCTTTGTTGTCTATTGGATTGCAGATCTCATTAAAGAGTTTGAAGATCAAGTTCAGCCTGGACTAAACAAGGCCAAGCTTCAAAAAAAGGTATATCATACTTTCTTCCTCTTTTCCCTTTGACTAGTTTAACTAAATTTAAAGGAATGATAGTGTCCAATATTAGCATCTTTCTATCTTGGTAATAGGGGTCTAGGATCCAAGAGGATATTCACCTGTCCGCAAGGGAATTTTCCTACAACAGAAATTGGTGACTACAGTGGGGAGTGAAGCTTTCAGTTTTGGTTTCTTTCTTTGGTTTTGTCTTATCTTTTGCTCATCTTCATATCTTGCTTGTTGTATTTTTCACTTCTATACATCTGTTGTCATTACTAAAGTTTTCTCACAGAGACTGTTGATTAAACTTCTTGAGTTTTTCATTTTCTAGGTTTATCCTTTTCTTTCTCAGAAACCCACACCCTCTCCCTTTATAGCCGAGCATTGATTTCCTGATTGCCGCTCCCCTATAGTGATTTAGGAAGCATTGTAGAACTCTAGTGTTGATAAAACCAGAGCATTGATTTTTATTCGTTTTGAAAAATTATTGACTATCTTTGTACTGGGTGTGATTTTTGGGTATTTCTTCTTAACTCAAGACATATTTTGTCAGTTTGTGTCTTTTGTCAGACCTGCAACTTGCTTCTTTTAATACTTTTGATCTTTGGTTGGATTTTATTGTATTTCCTTTTCATGGACTCACCCTTTTATTTAGATTTTGGGTTTATTTTGATATCTTTTTGTTCATTTGATAGGTTGAAGATTGTTACAAGGAAACCCAGGGATCTCTTTATTGTTTTAATTGGTCTCTGATCTTCATATATTTCCAACAATCTCTTAAGTGTGTTTTGTTGTTTTTGGTGTTATTTTTGGAATTTTTAATTTGTTTTTTGCCTCTTATTCACTACTGTGAGAGTGTCTTTTGTTTGTGTGATTCTTTCTTCCCATTATCTAAAAGTTGTAATAGTGAAATATTTTTTGTTATTGGCATAAGAAGTATTAAACCAAATCAGTTCACATTCATAATCATAGGAAAGGATACTTTTTACGATTGGTTTTTGGATACTAGAAACAATTTTTGTATGATGTAGCACTAAAATTGATTCTTGTTGAAAACAAATTGCATGAAATTTTTTCATTATTTTGTTTGGTAGTGAAAGAAAGAAAAATATTCTCCTTCCTGTAAATAGAATTTCATCAAAAGAATTTTTTTCTTATCAATCTTTTACTTATTTTGGATTTGAGTCGTAACATGATTAGTTTCACTCTCATTCACCTTTGTGTAAAGAACAACCACTAAAATCAACACTAATTAAAAATTGATCTAGAAAATTTTTATTTTTTATATTCTTCCACCAACATTAGACTAGGATTAGCACTTTGGATTAGGTTGTGAGTATAACTCTCCAAAGAATTCAAAAAAAACTTAGAATCTTGTGATAGGGAGAGTAAATCCAATTTTCGTATACGCATAGTTGGGATCCCCCTCTCACACAGGGGTTATGTATGAGGTCACGTTCAGGAGAGAAACGAAGATTATCCCTCTGAGGCTTAACCGTTCATAGTAGTAAGATCGTAGTTTGGGGGTTCCTCTTGAGTTCCAACTGTCTTCATTTGGTCTTGGTGCTTCGTGAATTCTGAATCCATTCGGGGTCCTATGGAGTTCTACCGGTCCACTTGTACTCAGTTCTCTTGAAGGATTTCAGACTTGTTATCCTACCCATACATTTGGATTGAACTATCAACTATACCCACCCATAGGCTGACTACGAGTTGGTGTCCTTAGTAGCCATAATCTTTAGGGTCCTCACACAAGGTGACGGTGAAGGGAATTATTTGTTGTACTTAGAATGGATGTTCTTCAAACTCACTCGGGCTCCTTGGAGGGTAAATCCACAATTATTGTGTGGAATCTTGCACCAAGGCATAAGTCTGTTAAGCAGGATGCCAACGTAACTGTTCCACCTGCTCATATCCTAGCTCCTTCTCAATTTGGTCATGCGATGTTGGATTTCATCACCAAATGGTACGGTCATTGAGAGAAGGTTTTGTTTTCTTGTTGGTTCTTCTATATTTTTAGCGTATTTTATTTGTTTACTTAGTCATTTTTCAATATTGAGACTATAGATGATAAAGGTCTTCATAGATCACGTAGGATGCAAGGGTTGCCTCTGGAAGGCTATGAACCCTTACCTCCTAATTCACCTGAAGACATTTATTGTGAAGAGGTAGAAAATCGCTCGGATGTTGGGAGCAATGTTACTCCTTTATTAGTGAATCTTGAAAGAACTTTGGTTACGGTTGAGGATCCCATTCCTTGTACTACCCATGTGTTATAAGTTCCTATTGATCCACTCCTTGTTCGATTGGACTCGTTCGGTAACGTAATTGAAGAAGAAGTTCCTCATCTACCATTGAGGCCATACACTGAGACACAGCTGGAAGAAACACAAAATGATTATGATGAGTACACAACCCCTGTCCGGTCTACTAGAATGGTAAATTCACAACATACACTTATTTGTTCCATATGGAGAACTTCATCCAGACGTTATATTTACAAACATTTCAACTTTAGTCGACCACCTCTTGGCCATCTTTCTTCTGCTACTGCTGAGACAGGACCGTCCAATCAGAATATTGACCGTCCCATCGAACAAGTAGTCAATCATGTTGCTACATCAGTACAAATACAACATAACACTAGATTCATAATGCCTAATCATACACAAGGTACTTCGATCATTACTCCCATGACTACACCTTTTCAAACTACAACTCCTTATGTTCCACATAATCCTGTTGGAACACATATACATCACAGAATGCATAACCCTGTCATACACACACAATAAACTATGGGACAAATCCCTACTACGGGGAAACCATCATCTAGCGAGCATGTCCCTCCATGGGGATAACCACCCTTTCACATACCCGCTGGGGGGCAACCCCCTTGTATTGGCCAAACCCTAGTTGTTACTCAAACTATGGCAGGAGGACAACCCCCTTTTTCCGAAAACCATTCACAATCTTGGGGAGCACCCCAAGGAGGTACGTTTCATCAACCTTATCAAAGAGGGCCACCATACCCTAACCCACAAGGATGAGTACCAAATAGTGTTCCTTCTGGATTATATTTTGGACAACCTTATCCGGGTGTCCCGAATCCCACCTAGGATCCTCAAGGACAACAATATTATCCTCTCCAAGGGTCGATGGTATACCCTCCAGAAGGACAAACTATTTACCCCCCTCAAGGGAAAAATATTTATCCCCCACAACATAATGAAATGACCTATCCTTCCCATAACCAATCGTGATTCCATCATTTTGTGAACGTTCCTTGACAACAATCAAATCCTACCTATATCGGCCAACAACAATCGTATATGGGAGGGCCTACTGGATACAATTATCCAACTCAACTAGTTTATGGACCTACTTGTGTCACCATTTCGCACCAGTATCATCCTCAAGTTAACCGACAACTACAGTTCCTAGCTACGTTGGATATACTAGATTTATCCCAATTGACAAATGATCCCATACTACATTTTCCTTTCTAGATGGTAATTCCTGCTAAGTTACCTTCTGAAATCCCCAAATTTGATGGTAAACATGGCGAAGACCCAAACAACCATGTTATGACATTTCATCTATGGTGTTCATAAAACTCATTGATGGATGATTCTATCTGGTTGCATCTTTTCCAGCGCACACTCACGGGATCAGCATCCAAATGATACATTGAACTCCAATGCGGTACCTTTCAAGATTTCAACTCCCTACCTATGGATTTTCTCACACGTTTTCAATTACCCATCCATTACGAGACTGGTACAGAACTCTTAACCTCACTTCGTCAAACGAACTACGTACATATCTCTGGTCACATTCATGAGTGGAGATGACGACGAAGGTTGATCAAAGCGACCATTCCTGACCAATTATTGGTAGAATGGTTTACTAAATCTCTTTTACCCCCAATTTATCATGACATCACCATGGGTGGTGGTGTCACTAAGGAAGAATCCATTGCTCATGCTCAATACCTAAATTTGGTTTATTCCCAATCTGGCACATTGTATGAGTTGATACCAAATGCTCCCCGCATGTCCACTGATCCATCCAAACCATATTCCACGACTCATGCAAATGGAATTTTTAGTGTTTTCAAAACCCAATATTCATCATAGTCGGTTGGCTCAACTAATCGCTCTATTTCTACACCCATCACCAGTTCGACTTCACTCTCCTCTACCTCCTCCTGACTCAAATCTCTGAGGTGAATGTAGTCCAATATGCCTCTTTACAACAATCTGCGGGAAAGAAGAAAATGAAAAATAAACCTAATAATAATAATAATAATAATGAAAATGAAAATCCAAAAACACAAACTCAACCGCTTGCTCCTGAAAAACAACCATAGAGAAAACTGAAATTTATGTGTCTCATTTGTGGTGATTATTATTACACCCGAGACTATCCTCATCGCGACGAAGTTGCAAAACTTTTCAAACAGAATTCCTAACACGTTGTGTTGACACAACCTTTTCCTCAACAGTAGTCCATGGTTTCTCAAGCCCCTGCCCCTCATGTGATAGAGGGGAATCCAAGTCATCCTCCTAGTGAGGAATCCTTGTCAAGTGTCGATATTTATATGTTTAATGGGATCAATTTAACCACTCGCACCACATTGTTTGACATGCCAACTAAACCTGATAAAGAAAAGGTCACTAATAGTACTCCATCGGATCTATCTCCCACCACCATTATTCCTCCATCTGGATCGATTGATATTGACAAACCCACTTTCGACTCTATTTTACTTCTCCCAAGAGCACTATTCAAAAATCGACTTTTAATCCTCGTTCATGTTCTGCCCAAAACTACAAGATTGTTGAAGATTTGGCTCAAACACCATGTGCTCTGTCTGATCTTGAAGTTCTACAACATTTTCCAAGTCAACGTAGAACACTCTTGACCCTCATCGGCACAATCGATCCTACATCATCAAATAATATCATGTTTAACCTTGATAACTTTAAGTCATGACTTTCTGACCAGCTTGATTTTTAGATCGATGTGGTTGTTCATAACCAACATATTCATCGTACCATACTAGATGAGGGAGCTTCCACTTGCATCATGTCGTTAGCTTGTTGGAAAGGTTTGAAATCACATGTTCTTAATCAATCCCCTACAATGGTATGAGCATTCGACGGGCAAGGTTTTCGTCCTGACAGACTCTTGTAGTCCTTAGTTGTTCAATTGGGAGGAAGGACTGTCTTTATTGATGTAGAGGTATTCAATGCTCCCCTTGATTACAACTTGTTGTTAGGAAGAAGTTGGTTTTATGTCAGTATTCTTTTCGCTTCATCAATGTTTTGATGTGTACAATTACCCTATCAAGGTAAAATTGTCACTATCGACCAATTAGATTACTGCACCCCCAACACTCTCACTCCCGCCACCAACAATATTCATTTTTTGGGAGATACTAATGTCACTTATGAAAGTGTCAGTGTAGGTATTTTAAAATATTATTTTCTTATGGGTACTTTCCCTACACCACTTCCTCCCACCTCACAATACAGTGTCACAATCAATATGATCTCAACTATGGCATATCAATCTTACGAATCATATGATCATTGGGTTGTGCCTAGTCCTTTAGAATTTGATGCACTAGGTGACACTATGCCACTTAGTCCTGTTGAGGCTTCATACAATTCCATCCAATCCACCTCTCCCTCATTGGACGACCAACATTTTTTGGCATCCAACACTTAATCATTTCCATCTTGGTTGGATTCCATATCCTCTGCTTTCGACTACATCCTATGGATTTTTCCATCGGACGAATCCATTATGGAAATTCTTAATATCGACGAGGTACCTTGGGATGATAGCCGTAATCGTTCATCTTTTTTCCGTAGTCTAGATTAAATTGAGAAAGATATACACTCTATCTTTCCTGATGGTGTTTTTGATTCTCCCAATATCCCATCCTTACCCAAGATACTACTTCCAAAGGGAATTTAGGAAACATCTCTTCTATGATTTCTATCAACATCTCAATCAATGAAGGTATTATGGAAAATGTTCATCTCTGTGATAATTGTTTTCCTGAGGAAGTGGAAGATTACACCACTTTATTCAAAGTATTATGCGATGTATTCACTTGGAGTTACGAAGAAATTCCAGGGATTGATCAATCGATCATTGTGTATGAGATAAAAACTTACCCACGTCTTAAACCTGTACGAAAAAAACTTTGCCCAGTTCATCCTAAGAAAACCACGGCCATAAAGGCAGAAGTTGAAAAATTGTTGAAGTCTGGCTTTATTTATCCTGTCCCCTTGATGGAATGGGTTTCTAACATCGTTCTAGTTGCTAAAAAACAAGGAACCATTCGTGTCTGTGTAGATTATAGGGATCTCAATAAGGCTTGTCCAAAAGATAATTACCCAACGCCCGTCATCGACCAAATCATCCACAATTTCATTAGAAATGTTATATTTTCCTTCATGGATGGTTTCTCAGGGTATAACTAGATCGATATTATCCCAGCTGATCAGCATAAGACAACCTTCATCTACCCTTGGGGGACATTCTCTTATCGGAAGCTACCTTTTGGTCTTAAAAACATTGGTTCTACTTTCCAGCGGGACATATCATATGCTTTCCACAATATCAAACATATTGTGGAACCTTACCTCGATGATTTATCTACCCATTCTTCTACTCGACGAGACCATATTGTTCATTTACAGACCATTTTTCTTCGAATTTGGTTTTACCATATCCGTTTGAACCCTCAAAAGTGCATCTTAGCTTTCGAATCAGGTCGACTCCTCAGATTTGTCATCTCCAAAGATGGGATTAGGGTGGATCCCTTAAAATTCAAAGTTATTCTCACTTTATCCCCTCCCAACAATCTGACCCAACTACAAAGTTTGTAAGGGAAAGCAAACTTTATTTGTCATTTTATCTGTAATTACGTCGAACTCACAAAAGGATTTATGAGATTGTTGTAGAAATACACTCCTTTCATCTAGGATGACACTGTTCAATGCTCTTTTGATGCTCTTAAGCATGCATTAACACACACACCTCTCTTGCACCCTTTGAATTATGCACAAGACTATATCCTTTATTTGGTTTCCTCTACTTCCACTATTTCTATGGTGTTAGTTCAAGAGGATCCTAATGGTGATGTGATCTACTATCTGAGAAAGAGTCTATTTAGTATTGATCTTCGATATTCACATGTTGAAAAGTTGGCTCTGGCAGTCGTCATTATCATCCATAGATTTCACCACTACATATTGTTACACACTACCACGATCATTGTGGACTTGAACCCCATGTACCATATTCTTACACGTCAAGTCTGTGGGGGAAAGTATTCCAAATGGATCTTTATTCTTCAAGAATTCGATTTTGAGTTTTCCAAATCATAAGCTAAAAAATCGTTGGTTTTTGTAGAACTCATCTACGATCTTCCCTATGCTGATGAAGATATTGAGCCCCTTGATTCTCTTCCTGACAAATCTATGTTCCTCATTATCACGTCAGACCCTTGGTATGGAGATATTCTTCTCTATCTCCAAACCCACCATTTCCAGCCCGATATTTCCCGTGACGAACATCATTGAATCTGCCACCATTCTAAATGCTACCTTATCCTTTTTGACACTTTATATCATCGTGGTATTGATATTTTTCTATGAAATTGTTTAACCCACGATGAGGCTAGATTCATTTTTAATGACTGTCACCTTGGGGCTTGTGGCGGTCATCTTTCTAGGATGGCTACGGCCCAGAAAATCTTACGTACCGGTTATTTTTGGCCCTCCATATTCAAAGTTTGTATCGAGGCTGTCAAATGATGCCCACCCTATTAATTTTTTCAGAAAAAGGCACATACCCACCCTGCTCCGCTACATCCCATTGTCGTCGTTGGCCCCTTCTCCAGATGGGGCATTGATTTTATGAAATGTAAGCCTACCTCAGCCAGGGGGCATGGTTATATCATCATTCTTGTTTATTATTTCACTAAATGGGTTGAGGCTATGCCTACATTTCTTAATGATGGTCGTACTACAACAATATTTGTTTTTAACCACATCATCACTCACTTTGGTGTCCCACAAGCCATTGTAACTGATCACGGCTCACATTTTCAGAACCAAATGATGACTGAGTTGCATGTCAAGTTGGTTTTTCTCCATGAAAACCCATCCCCATACTATGCTCAAGAAAACGTACAAGTTGAAGCTATCAACAAATTCTTAAAGACCATGCTCCAACGCACGGTGGGAAAAAACAAAACCTCTTGGAACTTGCAACTTTTATCCGCACTCTGGGCCTACCGCACTTCGGTGAAAATTGCAACTAGATTCACTCCATTCCATTTGGTATATGGCATAGAAGCAGTGTTACCAATCGAGTGTGATATCCCTTCATTGAAACTCACCATGGAACTCATACCTCATACCTCTGTTGAAGAGGAACGATTCTTGTATTTAACCAAGTTGGATGAAACACGTCACAATGCTACTCTTGTTAATGAAATGTATCAAAAACAAATGAAGAGTCAATATGACAAATCCATTCAACCTCATGCTTTTGCAGAAGGATACTTAGTCCTCGTTTATGAGAAATATCACGATAAGTTGGGGACAAGGAAGTTAGAAACTCTATGTCATGGTCCTTATATCATAAAACATGTATTACATAGAGGCGCCTATGAGTCAGTCGACTATGATAGAATATATCTCAGTGAGCTCCGAAATGGGATTTACCTCAAAAATTACTATGCATAGAACATCTGGCATGTGTGATTTCTACACTATTGTACTATATACTTTTGATTTGGTGTATTTTATCTTCCGTGTATGAGTTTTGTCTTATATGCTTATACTTTGTCTTGTGATTTCATGCGCAGATGACATATCCATTTCCCATCTTTGTCGGGTTTGAGGATGGCGCTAGTTAACACACCCAGAAAATTTCTTCTGCAACTTGGGTCATTTACCACTCTAGTGATTTGGTGAGTTTAGGAGGAATTTTCCTAGGATAGGAAACCAATAACGTGGTAGAATATCATGTCATCATCGAACTCTTAACCGAAGCCTCCTCTCTAGGTATATCTCATCTGATTATCAACCTAGATTCTCAACTCATGTTTTGTCAACTTAATCGATATTATGTCATTCACAACCTTGTCTTACTACGTCTCCACCTAAGAGTTCCTCATCTCGAAAGATCATTTGAATTTATAAAATACAGACATATACTGAGAGAAATCAACACAACGTTGTATTCATTAGCTAATTACATATTGGATCGGTATCTTGAACATAGATAAAACATTTGTAAAAAAACATGAATCACATGTACACTAAAGCATCACATAAGATAAATTGTAACATCAATAGGCACCAAAAAACTTAGATGTGTGTGTGTGTGTGTCTGTGTGTGTGATAGAAAAAGTTTATTTTAAAAATACATCATCAAAAAGTACATAGTAGGGAAAAATATGGGCCCTCATGCCCATGATACCGTCATTGAAAGACTACAAAATATCTTGAGGATCATAGTCATCCTCCTATATCACATTGTTCTCTGAGAAGCACACTACTGCACGAGCCACTCATCAGAGAAAGTGGTTCAAACTCTCAAGAACTCCTACTATATGTCTCTACAAATGGAGAGGCACGTCTAGCCTCCTAAGAGGTGGGACACCCATGGTCATACCTTAGAGGTTCCTCTCGACCTCCCAAAGTCCTCCCACTACAACCTCATGCTCCACTGCTATATGCACATCCCCACAATTCCCTAGTTTAGGCATCTACATTGGAAGTGATGCGCCTTTGTCTGCATGATGAAACAAAAACATCTTTAGATCCCTCATTGTACACATAAAAAAAAAACATAAAATATAAAATACAAAAATACATGACAAGTTTTAGTTTCATACCTGACACATCCCACTGAATTCCCTCGAGCACCAATTATACACTGCCCCAAAAATCTACTCCATCATATGRAAAATCCTYGATGAAAACCAACTATATCCTCCACCAAGCAAAGAAATCAKATGTAAACCTAAATGATGAGGGCTCATTCCCCAATATTGGGGATAAATTGGTCCATCTCTCCATCCATGTCTCGGTCACAGGTCATGCTATCAATGTAACTAGTGGATGCATCTGGGGTACTCACTCCAAAAATAATGAAACTAGGAAAKATCCATATCCAAACTGCTTCTGCCTACCTGTCTTGCACTTTGAAATATGTTCCTTCACAKTTTCAAGGAACCCTGCGCTCYAGTTAAAAATCCTGGGCTCCATACATTGTAGAGAATATGACATCTGATATTTTGAAGCTTTATGAGATTTGGTACTACCTGCCAATTTGGTAATGGGGAATAGAATCGATCTCAATGCCAAATCCCTCACATCTTTGATCACAATTCTCCCACYGACCAATCGAGATCCTAGTATACAGTGCTCAACAACATATGCCTCAGTGGGATGAGGAGTTCCCCGATGTCTGGACAAAAGAATAGGAGCCCCTCTCCTTGAGAGGTCAGTCAAAAACTACACATCATCAAGCTCAATCTCGATTATATGTGGCCCAATGCGAAATGCATGATCGGATTCATCCCACAATCCGACCAAGTACTCAAGTAATAGTACCTCTTTCCTCATATTCTGAAGTTTAAAGTACTTGAGTAGACCACAATTTCACAAAGAATCCCTTTCTTGAGGGATTTGTAAAGAGTTCATATCGTTAAACTCATGTTCATGTTCCTTCCATTCAGTCATGGCTATATGATCCATGCAATCTACAAATACAACCAATTAACCATCTTTAATCAACTTTTTATGGAAAAAATTGTGTCTTTTTAGCCCGTAATGAAAAAACAAAATTGGTTTTGCACCAGCACTCCCTTAAGTCTTCCCACAGAGCGCTAGTGCTCCCTATGCATGTGCATCAGGGTGTTGATATCTTGATTGATGCTTCCCTCATCCCTTTGAGGGAGTGTCGATTCATTTCAACACCTAGGGCTTCCCAGGGAGCCCATAACACCCTAAATATGAGCTAAAACACAAATTTAAAATGTAAATAATGATTGGAAAGACAAGATTACCAACATGGTCTAGACGGAATCGAAAATAGTCGGATGCACCGCCTGTACTCACAGCTTGAAAATCGCCCTCCAAAGGTGAAAAAATCCAAAGCTAGAAGAATTTGGTAAAAATCAATTGGTAAATGAAATTCTTAACCTATTTTACTATTTGATAGGATTGATTTTTTCTATTTCTCATTAATATATTTTTTTGCGGGGTTTTTTAATCTTTTTCAGGAGTCACTAATGATTTGGGCCCAACTGTCTATTTTTGCAGGTTTTTAAGTAGTATATTTTTTATAACCTTGTGACACTTATGAGCATAATCTTTGTTCTTTCTCACGCTCGAAAAAACATGAGAATGTAACAGAGTATACTTTTATCACTTTTTCATACTCATAAAGGTTACACAAAAAAGGAACCCCCTGGAGTCTCCTTTAAGATCTTTTCAGACTCTCTAAACATGAAAATATTGTCGAGTGATCTTGGTTCCTTTCACACTCATTTAAAAGGTTTTTAAAGGGCGTCTCCCAAGTAGTAGTTTATCTTTTTTTGGGACTTTGGAGACTAAAATTACGAAAAAGGACAACCCTAGAGTCGCCTTTAAGTTTTTTTCAGACTCTCTAAACATGAAAAACCACCACGTTTTTCTTCTCTGGACTTATTAAAATCACACATTGACGGGCCCATATGGGACCAAACCCTTACTTATTCCATTTCATTAAACAAGGGAAGAGGTACTTACTGAAGGTGAGTTATATCGAGCATTTTTATCCTCCTCGATCTCGTAAAAACAAAAAGAGGTACTCATCTATCTGGATGGGGGGGGAATTGAAGGAATTAAGTCAAGTTAACTTTTAGAATAGTCACAAGTCACTCTTGTAGTCTCCATTGAACACGACACATTGTTTCCACCTGCATTTTGAACACTTGGATAATCTTCTAAACCTCTGCACTAAACCAATCCTATGAGTCTTTCCACTCTTTTGGGTCACCCGATGAATGTCACAGCATCCATTACATTATGTTTTGGTCCATGTTACATTTATGCTACCAAGTCATGTAGTGCCTTAGTTTTCAAGGGAAGTATCTTCCTTGAGAGTCAACCATCACAAATTTCCAGTTTCAATACATGTGTTAGTCCATACTCATTTGATTCACCATCTTATGTCTCTATGATAGTTTCATGTTGAAGATAGGAGATAAATCAAGACCCTCCTTCGACGAGTCTTTTCCTGTCGACTTCAACACATAATCCGGGAATTATACTTAGAAACCAATCAGTACCTTGGGACTTGCATGCCTCAATGGTAGGCCTCCTCACCTCCGACAGTGGGTTTACATCATTGACCTCTGATCAGATGATTCCATGAATGTTTGACTTTAGCTCATTTATTCACATTCGTTGAATTGTACTAGAGTACCTTGGTATTCATTGACATCATTGGTGATTTCCCTCACACTTGTTAAAAGTTTACCTCAATGACCGATAATCAAGTGGTTTCTACCATGTTCAACATCAAAACATATATTCACATGGCTATATTCGTATAACATCAGGATTGAGACGAAGACCTTGGGTTGATAATTTCACTCTATTATTTGCTTTCCCCAGGCTGTGAAGGAGATCTTTTGAGAATGTTGATTTACTATCACATTTATCCACATTGTATTTGTCTGTGGATATGTTTTATCATCTCGTAGATCCACTGTGTATTTCTCGTGGATAAGATCAGTTCATGACATGGAGGCATAGATCCACATTGTATCCTTGGTGGCTATACCCTTATTCAGTATCATCATGGATCCGCAATGTATTTATTGGTAGCCATACCTTAAGTTCTTTCTTACTCAAGCATAGGTATGCCAACCTTGGGTTCGAAAAACATGATAACATTTGTTTGATGGTTGTTTGCATATTCTACCAAGTTCTCTGACTCCATACCCTTGTTTCAAAAATAAACTAAGGGCTTCAGTCATTATCTTTCATCTTATAACTTCTCACTTTGGGGGGGAATCTGTTACATGTAAAAAATCCTCACTTCGATAATGTCCCATTACCAGTGTTGCAAGTGTCGCACTTTTGTCACAAGTGTCGTAAATGTTGCATTTTCTCTCTGCATATGTCGCATTGTGAATAACACCATAGAAACACTTGATACATCCTCTAAGAAATGTTGGAAGGGAAAATCACATCATTTGACAAACTAAGAAAAAACAATTTCCTTTAGAAATGATCATCTTAATGAACTTTTGGAATATCAGTGCTCCCCTGCTCATATGCAGGGAGCGCTAGCGCTCCCTGTCCATCTAGAAGGGAGCGTTGCACCACCCTGTTGCCAGTTTTTAGGGAGAACCGATTGGTTGAGAGAATCTTGGGAATAAATCCCCCTTATCTCTAAGGAAAACTAGAGATGAGCCAAGTTGGTTTGGCTCAAATCCAAGCTTTAGGTTGAATCTAAGGGATATGCCACAACTGATGGATTTATATCCTAAACTTATTCCAAATATAACTAAGGTGGTTGAGCCTCTCAAAGCCTATAAAAGGAGGAATTATCATGGTGAAAAGGGGGAGAATATCAGAAAAAAGTATTGTCATTTTGATCGTGGATTTTTCGAGCAAGGGGTTGGACAAGGAGGACTTGGAGAGGTTGTCGCAACCGCATCTATAGATTGTAAGTGCCTTGTAATGTTCTCATTAATATATGCTTGGTCTATTTCCTTCAAGTTTGTATATGATTGCATATGCTTGTATTTTATTGATAAATTTAGTTTAAACTAATCTTGTTAGAATAGGAAGTATGTGTTTTATTTGTTGTGTATTGGATTGCAGATCTCATTAAAGAGTTTGAAGATCAAGTTCGGCCTGGACTAAACAAGGACAAGCTTCAGAAAAAGGTACATCATGCTTTCTTCCTCTTTTCCCTTTGACTAGTTTAACTACATTTAAAGGAATGTTAGTGTCCAATGTTAGCATCTTTATGTCTTGGTAATAGGGGTCTAGTATCCAAGAGGATATTCACCTATCCGCAAGGGAATTTTCCTGCAACAATGGGATATTTCCCTGCCTATGATTTTTTATGGGATATATTTAAAGAGAATATGGGCTAGGGAAGAACACCCAAAATATTTTATGTATGTATAGTATTTTTCCATATATAGGTCTCCAATTTCTCTCAAGTTTTCAAGGGTTTCTAGATATAAACTCTCTAGTGGTTGGCCAAAAATAACATGAAATAAAGGGGTTACAAAGTGATCATAGATTTCATGAAATATTTTTTTAAATTGTTCACCCGCGAATTTGAACAATAGATATGGATGGGAGGGGAATTAAGATTCTAGATCCAATTCATCCCTGGAAAATAAATAGAAGCGCAAATCTCATCAATTAAGAAAGATAACATATAAAAACATAGTTTTTTGTTGGTGAAAAATTATTTGGAATTCTAGAAGATGTTGGTCGAAAAGATCTATGCCAAATTGAAAATTTTCCCTACTTCTACTACACTGTGTGTAATTGGCACCCATTCCAAATTTAAATGGACACTCGTCTCTTCACCATAAATCCTGTAGATCATTGTCGCAAGGAGTTGATATGGTTCTTTGAAATATTGTGTGTTATATACTCTATTGAGCTCGGTAATGAACAACTTGTCTTCATCCAACAATTCTTGAATAATGTCTAGTGTCTTGAGATTCTCATTGCTAAATGAATCCATAAATGGTTTGTTAATAAATACATCTAACACTGACAACTAATACATTTGGTGGATAATATATGCCTTCAATGAATTTATTTGGTTCATAGCTTCATTTATGATCATTTTTGTCTTCGATTCTAAGTG
This sequence comes from Picea glauca, assembly GCA_000966675.3. NCBI lineage: Eukaryota > Viridiplantae > Streptophyta > Pinopsida > Pinales > Pinaceae > Picea > Picea glauca. Next base: position 39,355 of record JZKD02S1143948.1, on the reverse strand, counting down.
TGCATACACCTTGTTGAGGGGAATAAATTCCATTTACCAGATGGGAGGGATTAAACCCAAGGAAGAGGCCCAATTTCACTCTTCCCTTTTTGGTATGGGATAATCCTCCGGGTTAATGGTCCGACAACCGTTCGATGGGATTTAAAAGTTATCTGGTTTCACTCATACTATTGAGTCTCTTTTGGGATATGTTTTTAATGTTTATTTCAAATAACTTGATACCCATAAAAATATATTAACATATTTAGTCCAACAAACCATTTAATGAATAGGAGGAAAAGGAAACAATTATTTTCAAAGATAACTTTTAAAAGAGTATTGTTAACAAGTAATCATTCGACTGTTATATTTTTAGTTTCACAAGAAATAGTTCCTAGAAATGGATAAACAATAGAAAATATATGTGCATGTCAAATATATCTACCAAGACCTTTCAATAATATATAAATAATTATAAGTTACATATTCACAAGTTTCATGTGATCACATGTAGATTAAACATAAGATAAGAATTTGATGTAGAATATAGATTATCACAAGATAACTTGATAAATGAAAAATCTTACTAGACATCAACACACAAAAGTATAAAACTAAATAGTCCATAATATCATGTAGGTCACCAATCATATTCCAAATAAAAACAATACTCCATGCTCCAGCAACCATTCCAAATAATTTTTGAAACAATTTTACAAAAAATAATAGATGAAGTCTTTGGAATGACAAAAGGTTCGTTCTATCGCTAGGATCCTTTTATTTATAAAAAATAAAACTTAACAAAAACTTCCACATGGGAAACCAAAAACATATAATAAAAAATTTGAGTCATGACGAATAGGGTGATATTGGGGTCCTCGGGCTTGCATGTTCATCCACATAATCGACCCACTCTCTGAAGAGTCGAGTGCAACTCTCAACGAACTGGAACTGGTGTTTATCCATCAACATGGAAAACTCATGCTTGATGTCATGATATCATAAAGTGTGCTTCTCCATGCAATTGATTATATGCTCCATTTGGTCCACGATATTTACTTTTCTGACCACATGCTTTTTCATGTGTCATTTCTCCATTGTAATGATTTTTTTCATCTTCTCTTTGCACTCATCAATCGACCATCATAAATTGGTTTCCATCTTGTCAATCGGTTAGAAATCCACCAGGGGACCTAAAATAGGTAATTGAAATTTTGTCATTGAGCGATTGTTCTTATCCCAACTCTAATTGTAGTGAGCCCACTCCTTGTCTGCTTCAAATTATTTTGGCCTAATGTTTG
>JZKD02S1143948.1:0-18729 GCA_000966675.3 Picea glauca | reverse complement strand
GACCACATTCCCATATATTAAATGACTTCCACTAATAACACATAACTACATTCCCATTGGGTACCTCCCTAGGTACCCCATATTACCCCCCTAGGTATACCACAAGGATTTAGGTGATGGGAGTTTGACAGAGTTGATGAAAAAGTCTTAAAATCTGAGTGGAAAAATAACACAAGGACAAGATGCTTCGAAATATCATAAAATAATGTCGAGGCCCTCCTTTTATACGTGCCTATCGATATCGGGGATTGAGGAAAACGGTTTTGAATAGACCACTTTTCACCCCGATGTGCCTCTGATGATGCCACGCGTCCACGAATGAAACCACGGTAGTTTTCCCTGGCCCACCTTCGACTAATTATCCTTTGCGCTGCTTCATTGCCTGATATGTGCCTTAGTTGTTGATCCGGGCTACTTCAAAATCTACGGTCTTTCGGGTTCTACCTTTCATGCCTGCGCTATATTTGTCCACATGTCACCATATGTGACCTTATTCTCCAAACTATCACGCTTCCACAGCGATGTAGCTCTTTGCTAAATTTTCGAGACTTGGATCCTGTCTGAAATATGTTATGGTGATAACATAGGCTCCAATTGGGGATTCTATCTTCCCTGTGAGGTAGAAAATAACTTGTAGAACCAGTGCTTGATCCATTGGGATGATCCCAAAACATGTGTGTGTACCCTGCTTCGACCTATCACCAATGTCTGCTGAAAACCAAACTTTGTACACTGCTCTCAACTGGATACTGAACACTAAATACACCGCTAAAATCTAACTGTACACACTACTGAAAATCCAAACTGAAAAATGCTTGACCAACAAGCTTATTCGCCTGCTCCTATCTACTCTAACTGTTGAAATGAATTGCCAATCAAGTGAAATCAAAATGCCAGTGTAACCATGAAATCATTTTATCCACTGTTTGTTTACTTTGCACAAGCTTGCTCCAAATCCTGCTTACTGATAATTCATTTAAAATTTCATCCATAAATCCAAATCTCAAAAAATTAAAACATTTGGACTGTTCACTGCCTCCAACAAAACTGTAAATGGATCCTCTAAAATATGCACAAAAAAACAATCGTGTTTCACCCCTTCCACTGCATTCTTGTTTTCATGTGATTTAACATGTTGATTACAACCAAGAGGCTGAAAAATCTGTTGAGATTGTTGGAAATAACAATATTTTGAATCAGAAGACAGTGTTGGCTGAAATGAAACCCCTGGTGGAAAGAAATCCATGTCTAACAATGATTTTTATTTACCATCATCTTTATTTCCACGTTGTTAGTTGAGCATAGACTGTAAATATGAATTGAGACAACATTCCATCTAATCAGCAACATAATCATTAAATGCATGAGAAGGTTGTTGGTATTCCTCATTGATAACAATTTGCTCATGTAAAACAGTGCCACTGTGAATGCAATCAGACTTCCCTACTTCCTCTGTTATCTCATGATTTGCTTTCAACAATTCAAAGGAAGAAAAACATAATGGAAGATAGTTTTCANGACCACATTCCCATATATTAAATGACTTCCACTAATAACACATAACTACATTCCCATTGGGTACCTCCCTAGGTACCCCATATTACCCCCCTAGGTATACCACAAGGATTTAGGTCATGGGAGTTTGACAGAGTTGATGAAAAAGTCTTAAAATCTGAGTGGAAAAATAACACAAGGACAAGATGCTTCGAAATATCATAAAATAATGTTGAGGCCCTCCTTTTATACGTGCATATCGATATCAGGGATTGGGGAAAACGGTTTTGAATAGACCACTTTTCACCCCGATGTGCCTCTGATGATGCCATGCGTCCACGACTGAAACCACGGTAGTTTTCCCTGGCCCACCTTCAACTAATTATCCTTTGCGCTGCTTCATTGCCTGATATGTGCCTTAGTTGTTGATCTGGTCTACTTCAAAATCTACGGTCTTTCGGGTTCTACCTTTCATGCATCCGCTATATTTGTCCACATGTCACCATATGTGACCTTATTCTCCAAACTATCACGCTTCCACAGCGATGTAGCTCTTTGCTAATTTTTCGAGACTTGGATCCTGTCTGAAATATGTTATGGTGATAACATAGGCTCCAATTGGGGATGCTATCTTCCCTGTGAGGTAGAAAATAACTTGTAGAACCAGTGCCTGATCCATTGGGATGATCCCAAAACATGTGTGTGTACCCTGCTTCGACCTATCACCAATGTCTGCTGAAAACCAAACTTTGTACACTGCTCTCAACTGGATATTGAACACTAAATACACCGCTAAAATCTAACTGTACACACTACTGAAAATCCAAACTGAAAAATGCTTGACCAACAAGCTTATTCGCCTGCTCCTATCTACTCTAACTGTTGAAATGAATTGCCAATCAAGTGAAATCAAAATGCCAGTGTAACCATGAAATCATTTTATCCACTGTTTGTTTACTTTGCACAAGCTTGCTCCAAATCCTGCTTACTGATAATTCATTTAAAATTTCATCCATAAATCCAAATCTCAAAAAATTAAAACATTTGGACTGTTCACTGCCTCCAACAAAACTGTAAATGGATCCTCTAAAATATGCACAAAAAAACAATCGTGTTTCACCCCTTCCACTGCATTCTTGTTTTCATGTGATTTAACATGTTGATTACAACCAAGAGGCTGAAAAATCTGTTGAGATTGTTGGAAATAACAATATTTTGAATCAGAAGACAGTGTTGGCTGAAATGAAACCCCTGGTGGAAAGAAATCCATGTCTAACAATGATTTTTATTTACCATCATCTTTATTTCCACGTTGTTAGTTGAGCATAGACTGTAAATATGAATTGAGACAACATTCCATCTAATCAGCAACATAATCATTAAATGCATGAGAAGGTTGTTGGTATTCCTCATTGATAACAATTTGCTCATGTAAAACAGTGCCACTGTGAATGCAATCAGACTTCCCTACTTCCTCTGTTATCTCATGATTTGCTTTCAACAATTCAAAGGAAGAAAAACATAATGGAAGATAGTTTTCATTTGCAAATCCACTKCTTTCTTCATATTTAACATTATGCCTAGAGGATTTCTGATTTGAAACATTATMTACATTTTGTTTCAACAGTTCGAAAGAGGAAAAACACAATGGCAATGTTCTTTCACCTTATTCAAAACCTTCTTCATTTTCTTCACTGTTGTCATAGGCACATTTTTCAATTTCTTTGGATTTTTGAACACACTCATGTTCAGATTCGTCTTCAACCAATGGCTGCAAATTTGTATTGGCAAGACCTTCTGCATAACAAGTAACAAGGTCATCAAACACATGAGAAGATTGCTGCAATTTCTTGTCAACTTTTTTCAGTGAATTAGTGTGATTTGGCATCAACACACATTCCTTTGCTTCAATTATTATCTTAGAATTTTCTTTCAACAATTTGAAAGAAGAAAAGCATAAAGGTAAAGAATTCCCTTCAGTTGATTCAATACTTTCTTCTTTTTAACTGTGATATGTAGGTTGATTTCTCTCATTACATTGTTGAAAAGGAACATTTTTTGATAGAGAACATGCAATTGGTTGTTCTATGAAGTCATCCTCATAATCATCATCATATTCATCATATATAGGCAAATCATCAATATATGGGATATCACCCAACAAGAACAAACTTGGAACATCAACCTGCTCTTCAACAGACTGATTTGCAAATTCATCTTCTTGACTGTCTACAAATGAATGCATAAAACAATTATCCCCCTACTTATCATGGGATGGATCAGAAGCTAAATCAGCACCTCCTCTTTCAACAAGTGGAATATAAGTTTTTGCAAAATCATTAGCATTGGAAACTTCAAGAGGACCTATGATATTGTCAATTCTATGGCCAGGATTCCAATCAACTATTTTATGTTCATATTCACTTTCATGTTCTTGAGCATTCAACCTCTCATTTTGGATCTGTTTACATGCTTGGATGTTGTGTTTAATGTCCTGAGCATCATTAAACATTTTTTGTAAGGACTTAGGTCTTTTTTCCATCAGGAGGAAAGACAAATCTAGATGAAGAGTAGTTGCATAATCGAGCATGGCAGCAGCTTCAGTGGGTTGAATTTCTTTGGAAAAATTGTAATAGATACTGGAAAACCTTCTAGTGAATATAGAAAGAGTTTCATTTCTCTTCTTTTTTAAGGAATAGAACTCTATAAGTTGTAGATCCAAATATTTCTTCTTGTCCCAAAACTTTAAAAATGCATCCTTCAATTCCTCGCATGAGATAATTGTCTCTGGCTGTAAATGTTTAAACCAGAATTTGGTGTCTCCTTTCAAAGATTGAGAGAAGGCCCTCATAAAAACATCATCATGGTCAATCTCAAACAAATCTATAAAATGCTTAAACCCTTGGATGTGTTTTTCAGCTGAGATGGTATCAGGTTCCCCATCAAACATAGGTAGGTACTCATAGTGTTTTGGAGGAAAATCATGAAGGATGTGGAGTAAATTTAAGGGTCTATATCTATGCTAAGTCTTGGATAGTTTTGGATCAAGTGCAGGAGATGAAATATCAACCCTGGTTTCATGAGGCTCATCAACTTGGTTATGTCATCACATGGCCTAGATGGAAAAAATTTATCAAAATCAGTGATACAGTGAGGATATGCATGTAAAAATTTAAGAGGAGGATATAAAATTGAAAGATTATCATGATCATCATTAGAATGCAGCATGTTCAAGGAAGGAGCAGAGGCAACTTATAACAAACAATAAAATGCCTTGGAAAAAATCCAATTTTAAGTATTTATTTTGTTCCATAATGCCTTTTCATACCTCTGTCAAGGGATCTCATTTTCCTGTGGATTCTCGGAATTACATTTGAAGCTTGAGTGGAGTCGCCAATAATGTTTTGGAAGATGGATTTTGTATTGAGAGTGGAGTCGCCATTGAAAATTTAAATTTATGGTTTCTTCTACCAGTGGAATCACCTTCAGACTGATTTTTTGATGTGTGGAGTCACCAGAGCAGGAATACAGCCAATATGCGCCCAAGTGTTTGCTTCTCTCAAACCTTAGAACTCAACCATGTCATTCTTTCCCAGGGAAAATCTTGTAAATTTGTCCCCGCCAATGGCGCCAGAATGTTAGCACTCTGTAAATTTTGTCTAGTTCATAGACAAACGACAGAGGTAACCGTTTCAACCTACTTTAGAGCTAAAGTACTAGCCTATTCAACTCAGAGAGGGCTCTCTCATGTAACTTAATGTTTCTTTCACAATCAATGGCTAGATTTGGTTTGTTTTGGGGGTTTTTATAAATTTGTTGGCCAAGAAGAGGAGGGACACTCAGGGCTATGGAGTCAAAATTGTAAAAATGAATGAAAACATTGACTGGCCAATAGAACTTTCTAGAGGATAAAGGCTAAGTGAGGCAATGAATCTGAGTTGTAAATTGAAATTTGCAGAGTGTAAGAGGAAAGGGGAAAAACAAGTAACTGCATCAAATCATTAATAAAATGAGTTCTGAATTAGTTAGGAAGAAATACACACAGTTTAAATTGTTTCGGCCGAGAGCATCAAGAGATGAATTATGGGATTTTAACTATCCAATTCAAATAGAAGATAGTGTAAATGGAATTAAAGAACACAGGAAATGCATACAATGAGGGAAGACAAATCTCATATCACCACCATTAGAATCTTTTCATAGAGACTTCAAAAGCTTTTGCATATGTATTCAATTCAGTCCCAGAAAAATTGCAATAGAGTCGAAAACCAACAGAATTTGTGCCCTTGCACTTTTTCCCCCTATTAATACACTCAGAACCTCTAATACTTATATAATTTGAGTTCCTTCAGTGTGCAATCAGTTACAATAACTGATATGAAATGTTTCAGATTCTACAATGATTACAAGTGACAGTTTTCAGAAAAAAAAAGTTTCATGATCCTTGCAGATTCCTCTGATGCTCCAGCTCCTTCCTCTGCAACGTTCTCTTTGAAATGTCACTTATACACTTTCAAATCTCTGTAAACCTTTTCACCATGAAGAGGCATTTCATTTATTAGAAATTCCATAATTGTTGTTGAAATGCACTCCTGAAAAATGTCGCACATTAAACATATGATAAATGGTGCATTTATTACATCGAGCTTGGGCTAGAGTGGTTTAATCCAAACTACTTTTACCCCCGTTATGCTCCACGTAAAAACACATGTCCACGAAAGAAACCACGGTAGTTTTCCCCGACCCACCTTCACATAATTAACCTCCTCACTACTTCAATCCCCAATATGTATGTGCACCGTCCTTCCAACCTTTGACTTTTCCACATTATAAATTGATATTTGTGCCCATGATTTGACGTGATTCCATAAATTAAATATCGGATTAAATATAAATATAAATATTTTAATATAAAATATTTATATTAATAATAATAAACCCTTTTTTTTATTTTCTAAGGACTTTGGGCATATGAGGCTTAACACATGACTTTGTGGATAAGATAAGGGTGATTAATAAAAGGAATATTTTTTATTTTCAATGGGAATATGAAAATAAGTGTAAAAATGAATGAAGAGATGGAACTAAGGGATTTATATAAGCCATTAAAGCTAGGTATAGGTTTGGGGCATTCGCCAAAATTTTGACTCGTGGAGGACGTGACTATTTTGGATGATCAGTTGAGTGAAGGATTTAGGTGATGGGAGTTTGAAGGAGCTGATGAAAAAGTCTTAAAAGCTAAGTGGAAATATAACAAAAGGAAAAGATGCTTCGAAATATCATAAAATAATGTCGGGGCCCTCCTTTTATACGTGCCTATTGATATCAGGGATTGGGGAAAATGGTTTTGAATAGACCACTTTTCACCTTGATGTGACTTTGATGATGCCACACATCCATGAACAAAACCATGATAGTTTTCCCCAGGCTGCCTTCAAAAAATTATCCTTCATGCTGCTTCATTGCTTGATATGTGCCTTAGTCGTTGATCCAGGTTGCTTCAAAATCTACGGTCTGTCGGGTTCTAACTTTCGCGCCTCCATTATATTTGTCCACATGTCACCATATGTGACCTTATTCTCCAAAATATCATGCTTCCATAGTGATGTATCTTTTTGCTAAATCTGGATCAGTGGTATCAAAGTGGTATGCTCCTTGTCATTCTTAATGCATGTCCCTAACGAGGTCAGGGTACAAAGAATTGGGTCTCAAACTTGTTTTTGTTAAGGAAAAAATCTCTCACATGCCCAAGCAACCTCTCATGGCAGGAGAAAATAAAGATGAAGGGAGAGGATATCCTTTCAAAATGTTGCTCAAGGAAGCCCTCACACAACAAAGGAATGAAATGATGGGTAGTTTTTTGAAAATCCTTTGGTGACTACCAACAAGCAACGCATCTTCCTCAAACAGAAGTTCCACCCCATTCAAGGTATAAATCAACTTTTATATTCCCATATTTTAAGGTCAGATAGATGCATATGCGATAGAAAAATGGTTAAAACTACTAGAAGGTTATTTTTTTGTCCATAACTTTTCGAATAGATAAAATATTATGTTTGTGCTCCTGAAAGTCTTCCCCCATGTCAAATATTGGTGGGAGACTTTCTGTGAGAAAAAGGAAATAGAGGAACCCTCATTATTTACAGTCACGGTCACCTGGAAGTCCTTAAGGGACTCTATCAAGGAACAATACTACCCTATTGGAAGTTATGACAACCTGTATACAAAATTGACCACACTGCGGCAGGAAAGAGACCAAGTAGTTCCAGAGTTAACAAATATATTTTATACCTTGTACGCCAAGATGGGTATCAAATATTCTAAGTGACATATGGTGCTCAAGTATCATGGTGGTCTACATAGATAAATCTAGGACGAAATGGATTTTTTGGACATATCGTCCTTGGGTGTAACCTATGCCATCCAAATCGAGAAAAATCTTAAACAAATCATGCAGAAATTTGGGTCTAGGAACCCCTCACATCGGAAGCAAGTAAAGGGAAGACCCAACCCACAGAACAAAGGATAGAGAAAATATGGATAGCCTTAGGAAAACCAGTCTAGGATGCAAGCAAAGAAGGACACCATAAAGACAAAGAAATATATCGGGAAGTGGTGCGACTTCCATAAGAGCCCCTGGAATAACATTGTGGATTGTCGCTCCAATCAATCATTGGTGGCTGAGGTGAAAGAATATAAATTAGATGTGGGTTCTGACTCTGAGTTAGAACTAGAAAGGGGGAGACATATCATTGATGTGGAACCTGGTGCCACTGTTTCTACCACCAAGGTCCAACCCGGTGAACCATACAAGCCAGAAGAAGGAGAGTGCCTCTTTCATTCACATATGTGGGTAAAAGGAACCTCACTACACTTTATCATTGACAACGTTAGCTAGAAGAACCTCATCTTAGAAGAGGTTGTCAAGAATCTATCCATGATGACAATGTCGCACCTACAACCCTACATCATTGGATGGCTCCGCCAAGGAAGTGACCTCCACGTCAGCCAACAATGTCGCTTGTCATACGAAATCAAGTCTTTCAAAGACGAGGTATTGTGTGATTTTGCTCCTCTCGAAATTTGTAATGTTATTTTGGGCCAACCTTATTTATGTAAACGTCGTGATGTATATGAGTCTAGGCCTCATAGTGTTATTATTACTTGTAACATGAAATTATATAGGATACCCAAGGCAGTACCACCTAGTGTTATTTTCTTGATCTCTGCCAAGCAATGCAGGGAGGTCATCTCTTAGACAGGAAAGTTTGTCTTCTTCGTGATTCGCTCTCAGAGTGAGTGAAAAATTGCGGCCACATCCAAGGCCTCCGCAACCGACCTCTCCACACAGCATAAGCAAGTGAACAAGTTCGTGGCGTAATACAAAGATATCTTCTCCTCACCTATCGGGGTACCTCTGCACTGCCAGTTCAAGCATCCCATCGATTTGACACCCAGCGCATTGTTTCCCAATGGGCCAGTCTACCATTTCTCTTTGTTAGAGAATGAGGAGATCAAGGGAAAGATCAAATAACTACTCCACAAGGGGCACATACATCCCATGTCATCGCCTTGTGGGAGCCCAATCGTGCTGGTGCATAAGAAAGACAGGACCAACCGACTCTGCATTGATTATCGGGCCCTAAATAAAATCACAGTCAGGAACCAGTAGCCAATTCCCATAATCGAAGATCTCCTTGATCAAATTGAGGGGGCCAAATACTTCAGTAATATTGATCTAAAGTCTGTCTACCATCGGGTCCCCATAGAACAAACAGATGTATGGAATACCGCCTTCAAGTCAAAAGAATTTCTTTTTGAATGGTTGGTCATGCGCTTTGGTTTGAAAAATGCTCCAACAAATTTCATGAGGATGATGGACAATATCCTGTGACCTTTCACTAATAATTTTGTAGTGGTTTATTTGGATGACATCGTCATCTACAACAAGACTTGGGTGGAACACTTGTAGCATATTCAATAGATTATGCACACCCTGCAGCAGCACAAGCTATATGCCAACTTGGAAAAATGCTCCTTTGGCATGGACAAGGTCGAATACCTAGGTTAAATTGTGGATCAACATGGTGTGCATGTGGATCTATCCAAGATCTAGGTCATTCATGACTGGCCAGCCCCAACCACACTCACTGAGCTTCGGATCTTCTTAGGCATGGCCAATTTCTATCGCGGGTTTGTGTTGGGGTGGTGGTAAGGAAAAATTTGTGTGGGGCCTGTCCCAACAACAAGAGTTCGATGATTTAAAGTAGTTCTTGTGCTCAGCCCCAGTAATTTCATTATCATACCTGCAACAACCTTTTTAGATCGAGACAAATGCTTCAAACTATGTTGTGGGTGAAGTTCTCACTCAGCATGGCCACCCCATGGCCTATCATAGTGAGACACTATCAGATGTTGTCCGTAAGTACCCTACTTATGACAAATAAATGTACTCCATTGTGCAAGCCTACCGCTAGTGGAGACATTACATTCTCTGGAAGAAAACAATCATCTACACGGATCATATATCATTGTAGTTCATGCAGACACAAGGAAAATTGCAGAATGACCGCCATTAGAAGTGGTCCACATACTTGCAACAGTTCCATCTCAACATCAAGAATAAAACATGCAGTACCAACTGAGTCGCTAATTGCCTCAGCTAACCTCCAATCATGAAACTCACCACAGTGCTAGAATCTTGCGGCCATGAGACCTCTGGATGGCCCAACCTCCATGAGACATACTTTGAATTCGCCACCACATACCAAATGTTGGGTGTGAACTCAGTTGTTGCTAATTTCCATTTTCGAGACAGGTTATTGTGTCAACTGGTCCATCTCTGTTTTCCACCAGTGAGCGACCGAAGTTGATTTAGGAAGCCCACTACATCCAGGTGGTTGGACACTTCAGCGTCGAAAATACAATGGAAATTTTGTAGAAACATTTCTACTGACCGAAACTTTGATAGGATGTCAGCAAGTATATCAAGTCCTACACTACCTGCATTATTGCCAAATCGACCACTAAGAAATAGGGCCTATACACCCCCATGCCTACTCCTAACATACCATGGGAATTCATCTCAATGGACTACATGTTGGGCCTTCCATCCACCAAGAGGGGAAATGAATGTGTCTTTGTGATTGTTGATCACTTTTCCAAGATGGTGATCCTGGTCACCTGCAAGAAGAGCATCACAGCAGAGGCCACTGCCAAGCTCTTATTTGAACGATTCTAGGTACATTTTGGAATCCCAAAAACCATTGTGTTAGATCAATATATTCAATTCCCCAACACATTCTGGTCAAGCCTCTAGTCACTGTTGGACATCAAGCTCACCAAGTCCACTGCCTTCCACCCCCAGATAGATGTCCAAACTGAGTTCGTCAATCATATGATAGTGCATATCCTGGGCATGTACTATTCCAAGAACCCCCACACATGGGATGAGAGTCTTCCCTATGTTCATCATAGTTACAACATATCCATACATAGCTCAACCGGCCATAGCCCCTTTCAGGTCAGTTTGGGATTCCAACCACTGGGTCCCATGGATGTTGCACTACCTCTTGCGGCCACCCTAGTCGATTCATCACTTTCTCCAACTAAATTTAACAAAGCCTCTGGTTCATTGAGCGGATCCAACACATCCACCAAGAAGTTTAGAATATTTTATAGAAGTCAAATGCCAAGTACAAGCAGTGTCGTGATCAACACCAGGTGCCACATAAGTTTCAGGTGGGAGACATAGTGTGGTTAAATTTGTAGAAATAACACGTTAAAGGGCCCCATAGGAAGCTTCTCCCACTCCGTTACGGACCTTACACTGTCACTAAAGACATGGGTGATAATTATTTTGAGCTCAAAATTCCTCCTTTCCTTGGCCTGCACCCAATATTCAACATGGATCTCCTTCGGCCATACGTCACACCATTGTTGGACACCTTAGAGACAACAGAACAATTGACACCAACTGAGATCAACCCCGACTACATGCAACATGCATCCAGTGATCATATTGTGGACACATAGGTCAAGGTCACTCACTAGCAAAGGATTTATCTTTATTGAGTTGTCAAAGCAGGGTAGCTCCTGCACCAAGGCAAGTGGCTCACCTGGGGCCAAATTTAGCAGAAATTTCCTCATTTGATGGGGGCACTCAACGTAACGGAAACCATTGCTTCCTAAGGGGGGAGGATTGATCAATATGGATGTTGGTGGCCTCCCACCTATTCTAACTGGCTCATTTTGGCAGTTTTTCAGTTTGGCAATTGTTTCCTAGTTTTTGGGTCCCTGACTTCTAGGGACATTTTGAGGCCTAAACAACGTTTTTAGGGCTCGCCACGATCAAAGTATCAATGAGGTCAGATTCTGACAACTACATGTGTATTTCTTGGATACACCTTTCCAACCAGCTCTTGTGCGCCTAAAATATAGATCATATGCAAAATTTATAACCCCAGGAAGTTGATGTGCTAGCTTACCCCAATGGGGTCCACATGAATTTTGGCGCTTCATATCCTTGGGTTAGGTTTTTGGATGTCTAGGGTTTTGGCATTCCTTTTCATTTTAAAATGGCTTGGAGAGCCTCATTGCAACCATCTTCTTGTGAATGAGTGCAACTGTCACATCTCTTCTCAGAGATAAGCCCCCACCATTCTAGTAAGCTTGTTTTTCCGTTGCATTTTATAGTTTCATCACATTTTCTTATTGAATAGAAACTAGTTTTATTGTATCTTTGTTATTATTGTGTCTCTGTGTTAAGAAAAATAATAATATGTATTCATTTTCGTTCTGCTCATAAAATCTGGATCAGGCGATGCCAATGTGGCACTCCAACGTGGACCGAAAATACACTTGGCACAAGCTCGCTGGCTTATTGTATGATATGACATGATGATGAGTAAATTAGTGTGTGGTGTGGTATCAAACATCTAATCACTATATCGATTGTTGTGAGCTCTTTTTCCTTTTCAATCAGACTGTTCCTAATGTTGAAGACTTTTTTTTTATCGACGATCGAGTGACAACAATGTGTGTGAAATATAGAGTCGTTAGCCATCCACCCAAAGCCCAAAGATAAATATGTCGCATCATCCAATGAATCATAAGGATATCTACTTAAAATTGAATGGTTACAAAACTTTGAGACTACAACAATCGAACGTCAAGTGAATAGGCACATGTGCTTATATGAAAATTGTACCCAGTCCACCTGACGATCGACGACATCGTTGATGTTGGGTGGACTCTAGAGCCCCTTTAGAAACAGTGTGAATGTTGTGGACCCCTTCGATGACCGATGATGCTAAGATCCAGGTGTGACATGGAAAGCCCATATATGGAGTACGGATTTTGACATGGCAGTCATAGATAATTTTAGGGGCTAAATTTCACAAATGGACTAATTTTCCATGGTTTTTCCCAAAAAAGATTCACCAATTTCCATTTTTTTCTAAAAACGATTCGCCAAAATTCCATAGAATAAAATTATTTTACTTAAAAGCACCAAAATTTTATAGAAAGTATATACAATCCTTAGAAATTTGAATATTTTTACAAAACTATCACCAAAAATTTTACATTTTTCAAATTAAGAACTAGTAATATTAGCCCATGTTTCTACATTTTTATACAATTTCTCATCCTTAAAATCATCCATGGTGGCAGTTCCACCAAACTTATGTCATGGAAAAGAGAACAACTTCCTTTCTTGTCTTAGAGTGTATGGATGGTGATGTGGCAGTGGTACGGTTGCCACATGGCCACCCTTGTGACATATTCAACTTAGTGAGTGGAATCCCATCTTGATGCCAGCGCACAAACTAAACTCAAGTCCCTTTTGATCAGATGGTGAATATTGCACGGGGACTTAGGTTCATTCTACTTGTGTCTATTGGTGAGTCGACGATCGCTTGGATGAAGTGGCAAGAAAATTCGACTAGCACACAAAGGATCATGGGAGACTCCCGATGTCGACGGGTTCGTCGGGAATCGGGTGGATGCAGGGCACATTTTGGTTTGCTTCTTTAACGTGCCCCCTTTCACCTGATCTGATGACTTCATCGGCCAAGCTGACCCGATGAATCATTTCTTCGATTCTTTCAAGAGTTTGAGTTTGTATTTTAGCCAATTCATCTAGTATATGATTTTGTTTTTAGATGGGGTGTCTAACATAATTTATTTGGTTGAAGATAGAGTGGTTTGGACCCCAAAAAAACACGGAATGTTAAAGCAATCCAAAATAAAATATCAAACTAGTGAAAGAAATAATGAACTTATTCCAAAAAATGAAAAGTGGTACCCCTAAATTTCTAAAAATTTTGGGGGTGTGTTGAGTGCTCAACAAATGGAGATTCACTGGGAGAAACCAACATCTTTGTACCTTCTTTACTGATATTAATGAGACATTAACAGGAGTTGGATTTATACTTTAGATAATGACCCATAGATGCTTCAGATATTTGTATATATATGTCCAGGGGAATATTCGTTCGTGTATGCTTATGGGGATTCATCTGATCTCATGCCTCTTTTCCATTGAACCAATAGCTCCTACCCACCAAACAAGATGTGAGTTGGAAATCACAATTTCTAGAAATACATGGTACCTTTAATTATTTAAATTTAGGGACCTCCCCTATCTATCTAGGGTATAAGATACACTCTCCTTTGGTCCATTTCCTTCAGTGTTCACATGCCACAAAGCAGATAAAATTGTTTATACCTTGGGTGATGTGCATACAGAAATGTGAATTATTCATGATTTGGAATCTTTGGTCTAGTAGGAACTCATTATTTTGTCTACGATGTTGAAATATTCAGGATAAGAGAAATAAGTTTTCCAAATTACACCAAAGGGATTAGCACAGAATATCCCCATGATCATACAAAAATCAAAATAAAACCAAAGCAAGAAAATTAAATTCATAACAGAAAGAAAGATCAAACAAAAAAGAAAACACAAAAACCTAAAACGTCACTCTATTTGAAACAAAACAAATAGGAAGTCAAACCAAGGTAAACTATGGTACAAGACACTTCCTACAGGGAAACTAAGAAAAGAAAAGTTTTAGGGCTTGGCCATAATAGGGAGAGCCTCAAGCTCACCCCTAACATTTTGCAACTGATACGTGCCTACCCCAATCATCTCAACAATTTGGAAACGACCAAGCCATAGGTTTTGGAATTTTGAATGTTTCCCCTTTGGCTTGTTGATTTTATCCCATTTCAGGACTAAATATCCTACTTCAAAATTTTTGTCTCCAACCATATGTTTATCAAACCATCTCTCAACTAATTTTTGGTGAGCTGCAAACATCCTCCTAGCCCGTTCCCTTTCTTCCTCGGCCATCAAAAGTGTATCTATTATTTGTTGAATGCTCGAAAAAGGTTGTCCCCCTGAGGCCTAAGAAAGATGCAAGGATGGGAGAAATAAATCAGTTGGTAGGATAGCCTCTTGTCCGTACACTCGGAAATAAAGAGAATTCCCTGAGGCTTCTTTAGTAGTCACCTCGTTAGCTCATAGAGCATAGTGAAGTGCGTTGTGCCAATTTCAATGGTTTTCTACTACTGTCTTGTTCAGAATTCTTACCATATTATTATTAATTGAATCTGCAACACCATTTCCTTATGGGTAATATTTATCAGAGTATCTTAGAATGATCCCTTTATCTAGGGAAAATTCAGCCAAAAGAGTAGAATAAAATTATGCATCATTATCAAAAACAAGAATGAAACATATCCAAAACCTTATTATTATGTTTTGTTCTAATAAATGTATCACCACCTTCTCATTGACACGGGTAAGGGGAATATCTTTCGACCACCTCGTGAAATAATTAGTTGCAGTTAATATATATTTGTGTTATTTGGATGAGTTTGGATTTATCTCTCCTATAACATCTATCCCCCACTGCTCAAAAGTTATGGAAACGGTCATTGGTTGCAATGGGATGGAGGATTTCTTCTCTTTTATTGTTCAATAGCCATAGCATGGAAATTATTATCACCATGTTGATATCAACCATCACTAATCATAATTAATTAAAATTATTTTATGGGATTAAAAATGGGGTGTTACATTCCCCTCCCACTTAATTGGAACATCATCCTCAGTGTTCTTCTCCACCTCAACAATATTTTCCATTTCTTCATCATTCAATTTCTTCAGCAAGTATCCTTTTCTACATATTATGATTTATTTACAGATCTCTGGAATTTCAATGGCATGCCTACAATAGTTGTCAAACATCATGAACATTAAAACCAATTTAATGCATAAATTCATTGTTGTTCATAATTCAAGGAAAAACACACTTTTTAACACAACAATTATTTGTGCATTCATGGATATACATCCATATGGATTCCATATAATAACTCCACTCATTTTTCTTATTGACATATTCATTGTTCTCATGATCCCATTTATCATTCCATTCCATTAAAGTCTCTTATTCCTTGCACTCACTTACCTTCCAAGCTCAGGAATCTCATTCTTATCTTCTACACAGTCCCTCAGGAGATCCATCTTTCCTTCCAAGTATTTCTTTCACATGAAGAGTATAGAGGCTCATAGAGTCTTATAGTTGAGGCATCCCTCTGGATTTCTCTAACAAATCATAACAATATCACAAGTGATCATGGCATGTCACGGGGTTCTCCCTATTGGAAAGTTAGTTGTCATTGATGTAAACCCTAGAAGAATTCCAAGATATGGGTGTATTTTCAGAAGTCTCCAAATTCATCCCCTTATGGAATATCACTAAGCATGGCCCTCATTGGAAGACTCTTTTAAGAAGTCTACAAGGATCCCTGGAAATATGGTTAAGAGGTTAAGTGGTTAAGAAGTCCCAGAGTTGTGGTCATGAAGCCTAAAGTGGTTTGAAGAAAAAGAGTGTGAAGGACATTGTAAATGCATGCACAAACCTCATATATGGATATTAATTTACATGTAGTTTCCAATAGTAGGTGGTATGCCACATGGTTCATCACAGTTTAGGAGATATGTCCTCTTGAAGATGGAAGCCCTGAAGTATGGCTAAGAAGCCCTAAACAGTTGTAACAAGAAGTGACAATTCGACCCCAAATTAATTAAAAGAAGAAAATTTTGTGCAAACAAGAAGTTATAATTTGTCCTCATTGCAATGAATATTAAAATAAATATTAACGATATTGTTGGTAAATTCAGCCCCAATGGAATAATCATTAAAAAATAAATTGAATTTTAATTGGGTCAAGTTGGCCCTAAAACGAGGGTGTCGGATATAGTATAAATAAGGCCTCTAGGAGTTCATTTGTTACATAAACTCAAGTGATTTTATACGAGGTAACCAAGGAGATCATGAATTTCATAGGGAAGATGAAGTGAAGAAGGGTGAAATTCTAAGGGAGGATAAAGTCTTGTGATGATGTGTTCTAAGGTATCTTATTTAAAGGTCATATTACCATTTTCGCTATAACTATTTTTATAGAATTATTTTGATTTACAAACTTGGAGAATTTTGAGAAAACATGTCAAGGTACTTGTGGTAAAAATTTCAGCTTCTGGGTCTTTGTCGTTTTTTAGATACACTCTGTGGAAGATAGAGTTTTTTACTAGTTCTGAAACTAGTCTCAAACAAGTGTTCTGAGAAAAACAGTCATAACATCTTCATAGAGGATACAATTTATGTGAGACAAATTGAATTGGAAAGAGTATATACCTTAGTATTTTTTTTGTGAGTTTCATAACCATATATCAAATATTCTGCGTGTTTCATTATGTACAAGTTCGCTCCCCAGAATAGGCTAGAATTCAGAAAGGTCTGCCATTTTTTCTATAACTCCTTTTTGGCGACAATTCAAGGAGTGAAAATTGGAGGAATTTTAGAGAATATAGTGAAGAATATTGGGTACACATTTTAGACCTTTATTCATTATGGATATGAATTTATTATTGTTGAAAGGTAGGGTTTGTGACTAATCCAAAAACTAGTCCCATGAGATTGAGGTAAAGTTTGAGGAAGATGTTATTCTCTTGTTGCTAAAGTTGAGGAAGGTCTGTAGGTATATGGTCATCACATACACTAGGTGACTACATGAATAGAACGGTATGCTTTATGTGTGTTCTATTTTTATGGTTATGTTATATGATTAAGGCATATCTTGGATGGTTTGGCACATGCCTTTGGCATATGGTTTGAGGAGCATCATGGATATTGGGCACATAGTTTGAGATGTACTTTGGTATATATTTACATGTTTAGGAACATATTGCTACATGGTTTATGTATGTTATGACACATGTTTGAGGCATATCTTGGCACATGGTTTATGGACATGGCACATGTTTGTTACATGGAGGACATGGAACACATGTCTTAGCATATGGTTGATGCACATCTTGGTGATGATATTGGTATATGGTCTATGTGAGTGGATCTCGTTATAGTTGATGATGATGTTGATTATGAGATATTATTATCAGTGGAAGATACAATGACATTGACAGTGACAGTGATAGTGGTAGTGACAATGTCAATGACAGAGACAGTAATAGGGATAGTGATAGGTTGGATGACAGATTGATTATTAGTGACAGGTTGATTATCAATGACATGTTGATTATCAATGACAGGTTGATTATCAATGACATGTTGATTATCATTGATAGGTTGATTATCAATGATAGGTTGATTATCAGTGACAGGTTGATTATCAATGATAGGTTGAGTATCACTGACAATGTTGGTGATAGATTGAGTCTACACTTATATTTCATGGCGAAAGGACGGGACAAGGAAAGGGGTTTGTAGCCTCCTTCCAGTTGGATCTGGAGAATACATGGAGTTAGAGATTCCTTCAAGTTGGAGCCTATAAATCAGGGGGTTGTAGCCTCCTTCTCGTTGAGCTGGAGAACACAAGGAGTTGGATCTTCCTTTAGGTTGAATCTTGTAAATCAAGGGGTTGGCACCTCCTTCCAGTTGGAGCTGGAGAATTCAGGGAGTTGTGGCTTCCTTCAGGTTGGAGCCTGTAAACAAGGGGTTGGAGCCTCCTTCCAGTTGGTGTTGGACAATTTAGAAGTTTGTGCTTCATGTGAATGTAATATTTGATATATAAGAAAGCATTATGTCATTTTCTCCCATTTGGGTTTCCATGTAAATTCCGGTGTACTATGTATATGTGGTTATTTTTTGGACTATTTTATATACAGATAAGTTTTTTTGTTGAGTTTATTATGTTTATTCC
>JZKD02S1143915.1:0-12854 GCA_000966675.3 Picea glauca | reverse complement strand
TAAAAGGAGGTTTCCCCCTCGAAGAGGCTTATTATCTGAAATTATCTCTTTTTCAAGGCGTTGAGTACTTTTCCTGAGGTTTTTCTATGCTATATTGATGTTTGGTTGTTAACAAACATGTGCCTAGAGCATGGTACTCTAGACTAGATAAATATCTACAACATGTAGGTTTTAGAAAAGGAAGTGCAGACAACAACCTATACATCAAGGTAACTGAAGATAGTATTTTATTAATTGAAGTTTATGTTGATGATATTATTTTTGGAAGTAATGATGACAGGTTAAGCCAATAATTTGCAAAGGATATGAAAAATGAATTTGAAATGTCATTACTAAGAGAACTATCCTTCTATCTGGGTCTTCAGATATGTCAAAGAAACCAAGGAATTTTTATTTCTCAAACTAAGTATATAAAATAAATGCTAAAGAAGTTTGGAATGGAATATTGCAAACTAGTTACCACTCCTATGAAAACCAGTTGCAAGTTGATCAAAGATGGTGATTCAAAGTCTATAGACTCGAGGCAATACAACTTAATGACTGGTATCTTACTATATGTGACAAAATCCAGACCAGATGTAATGCAAGCAATTGGATAGGTGGCACGATTTCAAGCAGCTCCAAAGGAATCACATGTCTTAGAAGTGAAAAGGATTTTCAGATATCTCAAAGGATCATAAGAGTTTGGATTATGGTATCCAAAAGGAAATGATTTATCACTTATTGCCTACACAGATGCAGATTGGGTAGGTTGCATTGATAACTGACGAAGTTCTAGTGGAACAACATTCTACTTGGGTGAGTGTTTAGTATCTTGGCTAAGCAAGAAACAATCATCAATATCTTTATCTATAACCGAAGTAGAGTATATTTGCAGTACAACATGTTGTACACAGGTTATATGGATGAAACAAACTCTGATAGATATACAGGTTGAGTATGATGAGCCCATTCCAATCTATTGTGATAATATACGCGCCATATTTATCTCAAAGAACCCGATGATACACTCCAAGATGAAGCAAATTCCAATAAAGTATCACTTTCTATCGGAACAAGTTGCAGAGAAGAACATCAGAGTTGAATATGCGGGCACAAAATAACAAGTGGCATACATCTTTACAAAACCACTTCCACGAGAAGCCTTTGAGTATCTTCTCCAGAGACTCAGAGTAATTTCTACTCCAAAATGAATGCTTTTGAATGCTTATGTTATATGTCTTATATTTACACAAGGAAGCACCATAAAGAGGAAAGTTCAGGTTGGGAGATTAATTTCAGGAAGAGTTTAGTCAGGGAGAGCCACCCTGGATGGAAAGATATCTTTTCCATTAATGACAAAGGGGGAGATATTTATCAGAAGCAAAGGTAAATGCTTGGAGAAAGAGCACATAGACATGGTTCCAGGGGGAGTGACGGTCACAGGGGGAGAATGAGTGATAGGATTTCAATATTGCGTTAGAGTGTTTCCATCAATGCCAAAGGGGGATATTGTTGGTTAATTGGGTTGGTTGTCATTGATGTCAAGCCTTGAAGAATGTACGGTAGGGAATTCCGGTAGCACAAAGGTTTGAGCAATGGACCCAAGTTTTTTTGATGGATAATGGTATGAGTTTTGATATATTTCCAAGTAATACTATTCTATATGGATAGTACATGTCATTCCATTTCTGTTGGTATGTGGAATGCCACATAACTCCTCACGGTTAGAGAGTTATGGCCATGTGAATTTGGAGAACCCTCACGAGTCATCTAGAAGCTTCAAAAGGTCAAAGTAGTCGAAGTGGTTGTAAAGAAAAAATTATTTACATAATAAAGAAAATTTTTGAGTGTACTATAAGTCAAAGTGGATACAAAAGAAATTATTTAAACAATAAATTTAATGGAGAAATTACTAAGTGGACAAGTGGTTAGAAGTGGGTTAGCCCTTAAATAAGGAAAGAAAAGAAGAAATTATTTAAATAATAAAGAGAAGTGATGAGTGTACTATAAGTCAAAGTGGATACAAAANAAAGGAGGTTTCCCCCTCGAAGAGGCTTATTATATGAAATTATCTCTTTTTCAAGGCATTGAGTACTTTTCCTGAGGTTTTTCTATGCTATATTGATGTTTGGTTCTTAACAAACATGTGCCTAGAGCATGGTACTCTAGACTAGATAAATATCTACAACATGTAGGTTTTAGAAAAGGAAGCACAGACAACAACCTATACATCAAGGTAAATCAAGATAGTATTTTATTAATTGAAGTTTATGTTGATGATATTATTTTTGGAAGTAATGATGACAGGTTAAGCCAATAATTTGCAAAGGATATGAAAAATGAAATTGAAATGTCATTACTCAGAGAACTATCCTTCTATATGGGTCTTCAGATATGTCAAAGAAACCAAGGAATTTTTATTTCTCAAACTAAGTATATCAAAGAAATGCTAAAGAAGTTTGGAATGGAATATTGCAAACTAGTTACCACTCCTATGAAAACCAGTTGCAAGTTGATCAAAGATGGTGATTCAAAGTCTATAGACTCGAGGCAATACAACTTAATGACTGGTATCTTACTATATGTGACAAAATCCAGACCAGATGTAATGCAAGCAATTGGATAGGTGGCACGATTTCAAGCAGCTCCAAAGGAATCACATGTCTTAGAAGTGAAAAGGATTTTCAGATATCTCAAAGGATCATAAGAGTTTGGATTATGGTATCCAAAAGGAAATGATTTATCACTTATTGCCTACACAGATGCAGATTGGGTAGGTTGCATTGATAACTGACGAAGTTCTAGTGGAACAACATTCTACTTGGGTGAGTGTTTAGTATCTTGGCTAAGCAAGAAACAATCATCAATATCTTTATCTATAACCGAAGTAGAGTATATTTGCAGTACAACATGTTGTACACAGGTTATATGGATGAAACAAACTCTGATAGATATACAGGTTGAGTATGATGAGCCCATTCCAATCTATTGTGATAATATACGCGCCATATTTATCTCAAAGAACCCGATGATACACTCCAAGATGAAGCAAATTCCAATAAAGTATCACTTTCTATCGGAACAAGTTGCAGAGAAGAACATCAGAGTTGAATATGCGGGCACAAAATAACAAGTGGCATACATCTTTACAAAACCACTTCCACGAGAAGCCTTTGAGTATCTTCTCCAGAGACTCAGAGTAATTTCTACTCCAAAATGAATGCTTTTGAATGCTTATGTTATATGTCTTATATTTACACAAGGAAGCACCATAAAGAGGAAAGTTCAGGTTGGGAGATTAATTTCAGGAAGAGTTTAGTCAGGGAGAGCCACCCTGGATGGAAAGATATCTTTTCCATTAATGACAAAGGGGGAGATATTTATCAGAAGCAAAGGTAAATGCTTGGAGAAAGAGCACATAGACATGGTTCCAGGGGGAGTGACGGTCACAGGGGGAGAATGAGTGATAGGATTTCAATATTGCGTTAGAGTGTTTCCATCAATGCCAAAGGGGGATATTGTTGGTTAATTGGGTTGGTTGTCATTGATGTCAAGCCTTGAAGAATGTACGGTAGGGAATTCCGGTAGCACAAAGGTTTGAGCAATGGACCCAAGTTTTTTTGATGGATAATGGTATGAGTTTTGATATATTTCCAAGTAATACTATTCTATATGGATAGTACATGTCATTCCATTTCTGTTGGTATGTGGAATGCCACATAACTCCTCACGGTTAGAGAGTTATGGCCATGTGAATTTGGAGAACCCTCACGAGTCATCTAGAAGCTTCAAAAGGTCAAAGTAGTCGAAGTGGTTGTAAAGAAAAAATTATTTACATAATAAAGAAAATTTTTGAGTGTACTATAAGTCAAAGTGGATACAAAAGAAATTATTTAAACAATAAATTTAATGGAGAAATTACTAAGTGGACAAGTGGTTAGAAGTGGGTTAGCCCTTAAATAAGGAAAGAAAAGAAGAAATTATTTAAATAATAAAGAGAAGTGATGAGTGTACTATAAGTCAAAGTGGATACAAAAGAAATTATTTAAATAATAATTTTAATGGATAAATTACTAAGTGGACATGTGGTTAGAAGTGGGTTAGCCCTAAAATAAGCAAAGTGGTTTAAGATGGTTAGAAAGTAACCGCTTGAGGAAGCTACATAAAAGTATAAATAAGAGGCAAGGATCTCTCATTTTTATTACACTTGAGAATATTAAATATCTATAAGTGGCTGAGGTAACCAAAGGATATCTAAGACAAAGTTCAGAGAGAAGGTGATGTAAAGAAGACTGAAATTCAAGGGAGGATAAATTCTTTTGATGATGCTTTCTAAGGTATGTTATTTACAGGTCATCTCACCATTTTCGCAATAATTTTTTTTCTAGAATGAGTCAAACCGTGAAATATAGAGGTCATTGAGGAAACATATTCAAGTAGTTGTGATAAACATTTCATCTTATGGGTCATTGTAGTTTTGGAGTTACACTTCGTTAAAAATGGGGTTTGTGGCTAGTCCTGAAACTACTCTAAAAGAGGTGTTTTAGGTAAAAACGTCATAACTTCTTTATAAAAGATCCAAATTTAGTAAGACCAAATGTATTGGTTAGATTACAGTCTGTAGTATTCTATGTAATATTTTAATATCCATGCAAAAAATATTTCGTGCAGGGCACGCTCTATAATTGTTCTCTCTAGAATAAGCAAAAATTCAACAAGGTATGCCATTTTTGCTATAACTCCTTTTCTGAGAGGTTCCAAGAAGTAAAACCTGAAGGAATTGCATAAAAGACAAAGAAGAATATTGTGTACTATTTTCAAATATTTATTCATTACAGGTACATACTTATGATTATTTCAAGTTAGGGTTGTTGACTAATACAAAATCAATCATGTGAGACTAAAGTAAAGTTTGATGAAAATTCTAGTCTCTTGTCATTAAAGTTAAGGAAGGCTTGTAGGTATGTGATCATATACACTAGGTCTATTACAAAGTTATGCATGAAATTTGGATGATGAAATTGATGAGGGATTTTGGTTGAGGTACATGTTGGGTACATGGTTGAGACAAATAGTTGATTCATTGACACATACATGAGGTGTATAATTGATGATGTTGGTACATCTTGATGAGTCATAGTTTATGTGTATTTGATGCATGATTGGTACATATTTGGTGCATGGTTGATTTTTTGACAACACAGGTATTCCAACAGAGGAGGAACACCTTCAGTAACCACTCACATAACCAGATCAAAGATCAACACACCGATGTTTTCACGTGGTAAAACCCGTACGGGGAAACATCCANAAATTATTTAAATAATAAAGAGAAGTGATGAGTGTACTATAAGTCAAAGTGGATACAAAATAAATTATTTAAATAATAAATTTAATGGATAAATTACTAAGTGGACATGTGGTTATAAGTGGGTTAGCCCTAAAATAAGCAAAGTGGTTTAAGATGGTTAGAAAGTAACCGCTTGAGGAAGCTACATAAAAGTATAAATAAGAGGCAAAGATCTCTCATTTTTATTACACTTGAGAATATTAAATATCTATAAGTGGTTGAGGTAACCAAAGGATATCTAAGACAAAGTTCAGAGAGAAAGTGATGTAAAGAAGACTGAAATTCAAGGGAGGATAAATTCTTTTGATGATGCTTTCTAAGGTATGTTATTTACAGGTCATCTCACCATTTTCGCAATAATTTTTTTTCTAGAATGATTCAAACCGTGAAATATAGAGGTCGTTGAGGAAACATATTCAAGTAGTTGTGATAAACATTTCATCTTGTGGGTCATTGTAGTTTTGGAGTTACACTCCGTGGAAAATAGGGTTTGTGGCTAGTCCTGAAACTACTCTAAAAGAGGTGTTTCAGGTAAAAACGTCATAACTTCTTTATAAAAGATCCAAATTTAGTAAGACCAAATGTATTGGTTAGATTACAGTCTCTAGTATTCTATGTAATATTTTAATATCCATGCAACAAATATTTTGTGCGGGGCATGCTCTATAATTGTTCTCTCTAGAATAAGCAAAAATTCAACAAGGTATGCCATTTTTCCTATAACTCCTTTTCTGAGAGGTTCCAAGAAGTAAAACCTGAAGGAATTGCATAAAAGAAAAAGAAGAATATTGTGTACTATTTTCAAATATTTATTCATTACAGGTACATACTTATGATTATTTCAAGTTAGGGTTGTTGACTAATACAAAATCAATCATGTGAGACTAAAGTAAAGTTTGATGAAAATTCTAGTCTCTTGTCATTAAAGTTAAGGAAGGCTTGTAGGTATGTGATCATATACACTAGGTCTATTACAAAGTTATGCATGAAATTTGGATGATGAAATTGATGAGGGATTTTGGTTGAGGTACATGTTGGGTACATGGTTGAGACAAATAGTTGATTCATTGACACATACATGAGGTGTATAATTGATGATGTTGGTACATCTTGATGAGTCATAGTTTATGTGTATTTGATGCATGATTGGTACATATTTGGTGCATGGTTGATTTTTTGACAACACAGGTATTCCAACAGAGGAGGAACACCTTCAGTAACCACTCACATAACCAGATCAAAGATCAACACACCGATGTTTTCACGTGGTAAAACCCGTACGGGGAAACATCCANCCCCCTTAATGACAACTTCCTGAACTCCTAACATAGATCGAAGTTTGGAAAACTTTTCTTTTGTAAGAGACTTTGTGAAAATGTCTACAACTTGATCTTCTGTAGGGAAAAAGAGCACTTTAATAACTTGATCATGAATTATCTTTCTGATGAAGTGCATGTGTAGCTTGATGTGTTTGCTATTATAATGTTGAAATGGGTCTTTAGCGAGCTTGATGGAACTCTGATTGTCACACCAAAGGCTGGTCGGATGCTGGTGCTAGAATCCAAACTCTGAAAGAATCCGTAGAAGCCACATGGATTCCTAAATTGCATTTACCATTGCTCGGTACTCTGCTTCTGCTGAAGAAAGTGCAATAGCTGTTGTTTCTTACAGGCTCAAGTGACAAGTCCTGAACCAAGGATGAAGACATAACCTGCAATAGATTTTCGATCATCAGGGTCGCCAGCCCAATCTGAATCAGTGAAACCAACCAATAAAGGAGTCCCCCCTGAATTGTAATGTATCCTGAACTAAATTGTACCATGAACATAGGGNAAAGAAGAATATTGTGTACTATTTTCAAATATTTATTCATTACAGGTACATACTTATGATTATTTCAAGTTAGGGTTGTTGACTAATACAAAATCAATCATGTGAGACTAAAGTAAAGTTTGATGAAAATTCTAGTCTCTTGTCATTAAAGTTAAGGAAGGCTTGTAGGTATGTGATCATATACACTAGGTCTATTACAAAGTTATGCATGAAATTTGGATGATGAAATTGATGAGGGATTTTGGTTGAGGTACATGTTGGGTACATGGTTGAGACAAATAGTTGATTCATTGACACATACATGAGGTGTATAATTGATGATGTTGGTACATCTTGATGAGTCATAGTTTATGTGTATTTGATGCATGATTGGTACATATTTGGTGCATGGTTGATTTTTTGACAACACAGGTATTCCAACAGAGGAGGAACACCTTCAGTAACCACTCACATAACCAGATCAAAGATCAACACACCGATGTTTTCACGTGGTAAAACCCGTACGGGGAAACATCCACGGTCCCAGCCAACGCGACCACTTGGAGAAGTTTATTAATGCAAAGAAAAAGATTACAAAGATATTTTACAATAGAGTTTCTCACAATAGATCATCTAAAAATGACCCTCCATGCTCTTTAAATAGAGATCATGGACCAATCGGGTGTTAAGCCACAGATCAATGGTCATTAAGATCGAGGAGAGTATGAACCGTCGTAGCACTCTATGTCGGGAACATATCATAACCGTCAGATTTCATAACTACAAATTCATACTAATGCATACTAAAGAGACACACTTTTACCTAACGACATATTAGACCAAGTAGATCTTAACTAACTCCTAAGTGTCTAAATATCCTAACATCCCCTCTTAAGAAAAACTTGGGATAGGATTGAAGGATTTACAATAGTTACATAATAGGAGAAGGAAGGAGGAATTATATCCTATCCCCCCTTAATGACAACTTCCTGAACTCCTAACATAGATTGAAGTTTGGAAAACTTTTCTTCTGTAAGAGACTTTGTGAAAATGTCTGCAACTTGATCTTCTGTAGGGAAAAAGAGCACTTTAATAACTTGATCATGAATTATCTTTCTGATGAAGTGCATGTGTAACTTGATGTGTTTTCTATGCTAATGTTGAAATGGGTCTTTAGTGAGCTTGATGGCACTCTGATTGTCACACCAAAGGCTGGTCGGATGTTGGTGCTAGAATCCAAACTCTGAAAGAATCCGTCGAAGCCACATGGATTCCTGAATTGCATTTACCATTGCTCGGTACTCTGCTTCTGCTGAAGAAAGTGCAATAGCTATTGTTTCTTACAGGCTCAAGTGACAAGTCCTGAACCAAGGATGAAGACATAACCTGCAGTAGATTTTCGATCATCAGGGTCGCCAGCCCAATCTGAATCAGTGAAACCAACCAATAAAGGAGTCCCCCCTGAATTGTAATGTATCCTGAACTAAATTGTACCATGAACATAGGGAATTATCCTTTTATCTACTTTCCAATGGCTTTCATGAGGTGTTTGCATATATCGGGAAACAAGACCAACAACAAAGGAAAGATCAGGACAGGTATGACTCGAGTATAAGAGGCTACCAACTAACTAACGATACATGGTGGCATCAAATTTAGGAGAAGTACAGGTGGAAAAAAGCTTGACTCCAGACTGGAAAGGAGAATGGGTTGGTTTACAATCGTCCATGTGAAAGTGACGATGAAGGTCACAAGCATACTTAGACTAAGAAAGAAAAATTCCTTCATTGGTTTGCAAAACTTGGAGGCCAAGGAAATAGTGCAAAAAGATTAAGTTTGTTATTTCAAATTTCTGCTTAAGGTTGGTTTTCACATGGTTTAAAAGTTTTGAGTCACTACCAGTAAAGATAAGGTCATCAACATAAAGGAAAAGTATTATGAGATGGCTTCCTAATTTCTTGGTATAGACATTAGGATCAGGATGGCATCTAGAGAATCTAGTGGTAATAAGAAAGCTATCCATTTTGGCATACCAAGCTCAAGGAGTTTGCTTGAGACCATAAAGAGATTTCTTGAGGTGAAAAACAAGGCTAGAGTCATTTTGGACATAGCCAGAAGGTTGTTCCATGTAGATTTATTCTTGCAAATCTTCGTGCAAGAAGGTGGATTTAACATTCATCTGATGGACCTCCCATTTATGTGAGGTAGAAAGGGTAAGAATAAGGCAGATGGAATTCATTTTTTCTATAGGGGCAAAGGTTTCATTATAATGAATTCCTTCAACTTGGGAAAATCCTTTGGCAACTAATCGAGCCTTGTGTCTTTCAACACTTCCATCTGATGCATACTTAGTTCTATAGATTCATTTGCATCTAACAAGTTTTCTTCCTTTTGGAAGAGGTACAAGATCCCAAGTATCGTTTTCCATTAAAGAATGATACTCTTCATTCATTGCTGTATCCTAATCTGGATGAATTGAAGCTTCTACAAATGTCTCTAGATCATGAGTTTCTGAAACTTGAGCCCAAAGAGAAGAGGCTCGCTAGAACTGTGAATGTGTTTGATGCTGATCTGAAGGATCACTGACAAGATCACCAACTGCTTCTCGTGTTGAACAGACCCATCTAGGAAGCGGTGGAGTTGGTGTTGGTTCAGGTTCAAAGGAATCATCTGGAGGAGGGTGAGCAGGCGGAGGTGGATTTTCATCCTCACTGTTATCATCTGAAGAAGAAACTAGATCATAAGAAGGCACAAATGCCGAAGATGGCTCGCAGGACAACGAAGACACAATCACTGAATTAGGCTCGTAGGCCAAGATATTTTCATCAAATTTAACATCTCTTCTAATAATAATTTCATTACAATGTGATTGAATAAGTTTGTAACCTTTGACATCTTCAGAATAACCAACAAATATACACTTATCACTTTTAGGATGCAATGCTTTTCTTTTCTCATCAGGAATGTGAGCCCATGCTATACTGCCAAATACACAGAATTGACTTACATCTGGTTTAATTTTAGTCCAATCTTTCCTCCGGTGTTATATTTTTAAGATCCTTTGTGGGAGTGCGATTTACTATGTAATTTGCATAGTTGATGGCTTCCGCCCAATACTTTAGATTTAATCCCTTATATTGGATCATAAAATTAGCCATTTATTTTAGTGTGAGGTTCTTTCTCTCAGCAACACCATTTTGTTGTGGTGTATATGGAATAGTGTGTTGCTTTTGGATTTCCTGTGTATTGCAATAACTTGCAAAATTATTGTTCACATATTCACCTCCANTAGATTTTCGATCATCAGGGTCGCCAGCCCAATCTGAATCAGTGAAACCAACCAATAAAGGAGTCCCCCCTGAATTGTAATGTATCCTGAACTAAATTGTACCATGAACATAGGGAATTATCCTTTTATCTACTTTCCAATGGCTTTCATGAGGTGTTTGCATATATCGGGAAACAAGACCAACAACAAAGGAAAGATCAGGACAGGTATGACTCGAGTATAAGAGGCTACCAACTAACTAACGATACATGGTGGCATCAAATTTAGGAGAAGTACAGGTGGAAAAAAGCTTGACTCCAGACTGGAAAGGAGAATGGGTTGGTTTACAATCGTCCATGTGAAAGTGACGATGAAGGTCACAAGCATACTTAGACTAAGAAAGAAAAATTCCTTCATTGGTTTGCAAAACTTGGAGGCCAAGGAAATAGTGCAAAAAGATTAAGTTTGTTATTTCAAATTTCTGCTTAAGGTTGGTTTTCACATGGTTTAAAAGTTTTGAGTCACTACCAGTAAAGATAAGGTCATCAACATAAAGGAAAAGTATTATGAGATGGCTTCCTAATTTCTTGGTATAGACATTAGGATCAGGATGGCATCTAGAGAATCTAGTGGTAATAAGAAAGCTATCCATTTTGGCATACCAAGCTCAAGGAGTTTGCTTGAGACCATAAAGAGATTTCTTGAGGTGAAAAACAAGGCTAGAGTCATTTTGGACATAGCCAGAAGGTTGTTCCATGTAGATTTATTCTTGCAAATCTTCGTGCAAGAAGGTGGATTTAACATTCATCTGATGGACCTCCCATTTATGTGAGGTAGAAAGGGTAAGAATAAGGCAGATGGAATTCATTTTTTCTATAGGGGCAAAGGTTTCATTATAATGAATTCCTTCAACTTGGGAAAATCCTTTGGCAACTAATCGAGCCTTGTGTCTTTCAACACTTCCATCTGATGCATACTTAGTTCTATAGATTCATTTGCATCTAACAAGTTTTCTTCCTTTTGGAAGAGGTACAAGATCCCAAGTATCGTTTTCCATTAAAGAATGATACTCTTCATTCATTGCTGTATCCTAATCTGGATGAATTGAAGCTTCTACAAATGTCTCTAGATCATGAGTTTCTGAAACTTGAGCCCAAAGAGAAGAGGCTCGCTAGAACTGTGAATGTGTTTGATGCTGATCTGAAGGATCACTGACAAGATCACCAACTGCTTCTCGTGTTGAACAGACCCATCTAGGAAGCGGTGGAGTTGGTGTTGGTTCAGGTTCAAAGGAATCATCTGGAGGAGGGTGAGCAGGCGGAGGTGGATTTTCATCCTCACTGTTATCATCTGAAGAAGAAACTAGATCATAAGAAGGCACAAATGCCGAAGATGGCTCGTAGGCCAATGAAGGCACAATCACTGAATTAGGCTCGTAGGCTAAGATATTTTCATCAAATTTAACATCTCTTCTAATAATAATTTCATTACAATGTGATTGAAGAAGTTTGTAACCTTTGACATCTTCAGAATAACCAACAAATATACACTTTTCACTTTTAGGCTGCAATGCTTTTCTTTTCTCATCAGGAATGTGAGCCCATGCTATACTGCCAAATACACGGAAGTGACTTACATCTGGTTTAATTTTAGTCCAATCTTTCCTCCGGTGTTATATTTTTAAGATCCTTTGTGGGAGTGCGATTTACTATGTAATTTGCATAGTTGATGGCTTCTGCCCAATACTTTAGATTTAATCCCTTAGATTGGATCATACAATTAGCCATTTATTTTAGTGTGAGGTTCTTTCTCTCAGCAACACCATTTTGTTGTGGTGTATATGGAATAGTGTGTTGCTTTTGGATTTCCTGTGTATTGCAATAACTTGTAAAATTATTGTTCACATATTCACCTCCATTATCTGTTCTTAATCTTTGAATTTGATGTCTAGATTTCTTTTCTATAAGGGCCTTGTAGGCCAAAAACTTGTCAAAAACTTCACTCTTGAGTTTTAAGAAGTAAACCCAAGTACGTCTGGAAAAATCATCAATGAAATTTAAGAAACACTTGCAACTAGAAAAAGAAGGAGAAGAAAGTGGACCACACAAATCACTGTGAACAAGCTGCAAAGGACCCGAGGCGTGCCAATAGGCACATTTGTCAAAACTATCCCGATGATGTTTTCCAAGAACACAACCGACACAAACACCATCTTTGCATGAAACAAGAGGAAGACCAATCACCATCTGTTGATTACATAGTTGCTGCAATGAGAGATAGTTTAGATGACCAAACCTCTCATGCCAAAGTTTTCTCAAGTCATCGCGATGAGCAACAAAAAATGATGAAAAAGATGATGACCCAAAGTTTTCAAACTTGTACAACCTGGTAATATCATCAACAATTCCAGTTGCAAGAAAATTCTTAGGATCTTTTAGATCC
>JZKD02S1143837.1:201605-213795 GCA_000966675.3 Picea glauca | reverse complement strand
ATTAAAACTGGGGAGAACACTTTCTACAGGTGGACCTTCAATTGCAGGATGGGAACAAATACCAGGGCATAACTTCTTGGAGTGTGGACAACCTTATCTTTAGCACATAGACTTGATATTGATCAGCTTCACTATCCAGATGGATATCGGTGGCCACCCACCTTTTCCAACTGGCTCAAAACAACTTTTTGACATTTTTGGCAATTTACTATTTTTAGCAGTTTTTACTTCCGGGGCCATTTTGAGGGCCTAAATGAAGTTTTTTTGGTATCGAGCTCCTCCATGATAGCCAAAGGCATAATTGAGCCCCCAAAATGAATCTCCTCGACGATACATTTCCAATGGCCTATCACACGCCTAAAATGGAGATCGTATGCAAAAGTTACGACCCCGGGAAGTTGATGTACTAGCTTACCCAAACGAGGCCCACATGACTTTTGGCGCTTCATCTCCTAGGGTTAGGTTTTTGAATTCCTAGGGTTTTGGGCATTCTTGCTTATTGTAAAAAGGCCTTGAGAGCCTCATTGTAACTCTCTTCTTGCGAATGCATGCTGCTGTCACATCTCTTCTCAGAGATCAACCGCCACCATTCCAGCAAGCTTGTTTCCGCTGCATTTTACAGTTTCAGCTTATTTTGTTATTGAATAGAAAACCAGTTTTACTGTATCTCTGTTATTTTGTGTTAAGAACCTGTTAATAATCTATATTCATTTCGTTATGCTCATAAAATCCGGATTAGTGGTATCAGAGCGGTCTACTCCTTGTCGTCTTAATGCATGTCCCCAACGAGGTCGGAGTACAGAGAGTTGGGTCTCGAGCTTGTTTCTCTTGAGGACAGAAGCTCTCACATGCCCAAGCGACCTCCCATGGCAGGAGAAAAGAAAGATGACGGGACATGAGATCCTTTCAAACTATTGATTGAGGAAGCCCTCACGCAACAGAGAAACGAGATGATGGATAATTTCGCGCAAATCCTTCGGCGACTACCAACAGGCGACGCATCTTCTTCGAACGGAGGCGCCGCCCCCTTCAAGGTACAAATAAACTTTGATATTCCTATATTTGAAGGTTAGATAGATGCAGATGTTGTAGACAAGTGGTTGAATCTACTAGAAGGGTATTTTTCTGTTCATAAATTTTCAGATAGAGAAAAGATTACTTTTGCGCTCCTCAAATTCGTTCCCCATGTCAAAGATTGGTGGGAAACTTTCTGTGAGCAAAAGGAAACAGAGGAAACCTCGTTATTTTCAGTCACGACCACCTAGGAATCCTTTAGGGATGCTATTAAGGAACAATACTACCCTATCGGAAGTTATGATGACCTGTATACCAAATGGACCACACTGCAGCAAGAAAGAGACCAAGTAGTGCCCAATTTGATAAATATCTTCCATACCTTGCACACCAAGTTGGGTATCAAAGATTCGGAGCGACATCTGGTGCTCAAGTATCGCGGTGCTCTGCATAGATACATCCAAACGAAAATGGAATTTTTAGACATCTCATCCTTGGGCACGGCCTACCGATATGCCGTCAAAATCGAGCAGAAGCTCAAACAAAAGACGCAGCAATTTGGGACTGGGAACCCCACACAACAAAATCTAGGAAAGGGTAGCCCCAACCCACCGAACAAAGGTTAGAGCAAAGATGGGAAGTATCAAGACAACCAGTACAAGCTGTAAGCAAAGGACACTGGAAAGACAAAGAAAGATACCGGGAAGTGGTGTGACTTCCATAAGATCCCTTGGCATAACACTGCTCCTCTCGAAGTTTGTGATTTTCTTTTGGGCCAAACTTATTTATGGAAACGTCATGTTGTATATGAGTCTAGGCCTCGTAGTGTTATTATTACTTTGAACAGGAAATTGTACAGGATACCCGAGGCAGTCCCACCTAGTGCTATTTCCTTGATCTCTGCTAAGTAATGTAGGAAGGTCATCTCACAGATGGGGAAGTTTGTCTTCTTTGTGATTTGCTCTCAGAACAAGCGAAAGATCACAGCCACATCCAAGGTCTCTGCGACCGATCTCTCCACACAGCAGAAGCAAGTAGATAAGGTCGTGGAAGAATACTCAGATATATTCTCCTCACCTATAGGGGTACTTTTGCACTACCAGGTCAAGCACCCCATCGATCTGACCCCCAGCGCACCGCTACCCAATGGGCCAGTCTATCGTCGCTCTTTGTTAGAGAATGAGGAGATCAAGTGATAGATCCAAGAACTGCTCCACAAGGGGCACATCCGCCCTAGCTCATCACCTTGTGGGAGCCCAATCATGTTGGTACAGAAGAAATATGGAACCTAGAGACTCTATATTGATTTCCGGGCTCTGAATAAAATCACTATCAGAAACCGGTACCCGATTCCCCAAATTGATGACCTCCTTGATCAATTCACGGGGGCCAAATACTTTAGTAAGATTCATCTGAAGTCTGGCTACCACAAGGTCTCGATAGAACAGACAGATGTATGGAAGACCACCTTCAAGTCAAAGGAAGGACTTTTTGAATGGTTGGTCATGCCCTTTGGTTTGAAAAATTCTCCAGCCACTTTCATGAGGATGATGGATGATATCCTGCGACCATTCACCAATGCTTTTGTAGTGGTGTATCTGGATGACATTCTAATTTACAACAAGACTTGGGCCGAACACTTGCAACATATTCAGCAGATTCTGCACACCCTGCGGCAGCACAAGCTATATGCCAACCTGGAAAAATGTTCCTTCGGCATGGACAGGGTCCATTACCTAGGCTACTTCATTGATTAGCATGGTGTACATGTGGATCCAGCCAAGATCCAAGTCATCTATGAATGTCCAACCCCAAAAACACTCACTGATCTTCGAATCTTCTTGGGACTTGCTAATTTCTACCATAGGTTTGTGTTGGGTTTCTCCCATATTGCATGGGCCCTCAGCCAAATAAACAGGGGTGGTGGTAAGGAAAAATTTGCATGGGGCCGGTCCCAACAACAAACATTCGATGATTTTAAGCAATGCTTGTGCTTAGCCCCAATACTTTCACTACCGAACCTGCAGCATCCCTTTGAGATTGAGACA
Organism: Picea glauca; assembly: GCA_000966675.3. Lineage (NCBI taxonomy): Eukaryota > Viridiplantae > Streptophyta > Pinopsida > Pinales > Pinaceae > Picea > Picea glauca. The sequence continues at coordinate 210,733 of JZKD02S1143837.1, read as the reverse complement.
GATGCTTCAGACTATGTTGTGGGCGCCATTCTCACTCAACACGGCCACCCTGTGGCCTATCATAGTGAGGCACTGTCCGATGTTGTCCGTAAGTACCCTACTTACGACAAAGAAATGCACTCCATTGTGCAAGCATGCGAGCAGTGGAGACATTACATTCTTGGGAATGAGACATTCATCCACACTGATCATAAGCCACTGCAGTTCATGCAGACAGGGAAAACTACAAAATGACCACCATCAAAAGTGGTCCACATACTTGCAAAAATTCCACCTCAACATCAAGTATAAAACATGAAGCACCAATCACGTCGTTGATTGCCTCAGCAGACCGCCAGTCATAGCACTCACCACGGTGCTAGACTCTTGCGGCCATGAGACATCAGGATGGCCCCAACTCTATGAGACAGACCCTGACTTCGCCACCACCTACCAAATGTTGGGTGCAAAGAAATTTGTCGATAATTTCCATCTTCAGGATGGGTTGTTATGTCATTTTTTCCATATCCGTGTTCCATCAAGCGAGCGAGTGAAGTTGATCTGGGAATCCCACTACAGTCGGGTGGCAGGACACTTCAGCGTCGAAAAGACAGTGGTGATGCTACAAAAACATTTCTACTAGCCCAAACTTCGACAAGAGGTCGGCAAGTATATCAGGTCCTGCACTTCCTACACTATTGCCAAACCAACCACTAAGAAACAGGGCCTGTACACCCCTTTTACTACTCCTGACAGGCCATGGGAATCCATCTCAATGGACTACATGTCCGGCCTCCCATTCACCAAGTGGGGAAATGACTCTGTTTTTGTGGTTGTTGATCATTTTACTAAGATGGCGATTATGGTTGCCTGTAAGAAGAGCATTACAGCAGAGGCCACTTCCAAGCTCTTCTTTGAATGAGTTTGGGTACATTTTGGAATCCCACAAACCATTGTATCATATCGGGATAGTCGATTTCTCAGCACATTCTGGTCGAGCCTCTAGTCACTGCTGGACACCAAGCTCATCAAATCCATGGCCTTCCACCCCTATATAGATGGCCAAACCGAGGTTGTAAATCAAATGATTGTGCATATCCTTCGCATTTATAATTCAAAGAACCCTCGTACATGGGATGAGAGTCTTCCCTATGTCCAACATAGCTACAACCAAGCCTTGCATAGCTCAACTAGCCACAACCACTTTCAAGTGGGGTTGGGATTCCAACCATTGGGTCCCATAGATGTTCCACTTCCCCTTGCAGTCACTTCGAATGACTCATCCCCTGCTCCAACTGAAGCTGACAAAGCCACTTGGTTAATTGAGCGGATCCAACACATCCGCCAACAGGTTCAGGATATCCTACAGAATTTCAATGACAAGTACAAACAATGCCATGATCAACATCGGGTGCCGCATAAGTTTCAGGTGGGCGACAATGTTTGGTTGCACTTGCAGAAAGAACACCTTACAAGACCCCATCGGAAGATTCTCCCACTCTGTTATGGACTGTACACTATCACCAAGGCCATGGGGGATAATGCTTTTGAGCTCAACATTCATCCTTTTCTTGGCCTGCACCCAGTGTTCAACGTGGATATGCTTCGCCCTTATTTACTACCATTATTGGACACCTCAGAAGTAGAAAAACAGCTGACACCAACATAGCTCAACCCCGACTGCATAAAACAGGCATCCAATGATCATATTGTGGATAAACAGATCAAGGGCACTCAACAACAAAGGATCCATCTTTATTGAGTCGTCAAAGCAGGGCAACTCCTGCACCAAGGCAAGTGGCTCACCCGGGGCCAAATTCAGCAGAAATTTCCTCATCTAATGGGGGAACTCAATGCAATGGAGAATATTGCTTCCTAAGGAGGTAGGATTGATCCAAATGGATATCAGTGGCTACCCACCTTTTCCAACTAGCTCAAAACAACTTTCTGACATTTTTGGCAATTTACTATTTTTAGCAGTTTTTACTTCCAGGGCCATTTTGAGGGCCTAAATGAAGGTTTTTCTATATCGATCTCCTAAAAAATAGCTGAGAGAATAATTGAGCCCCCAAAATGAATCTCCACGACGATACCTTTCCAACGGGATATCACACGCCTAAAACGGAGATCGTATGCAAAAGTTACAACCTCGGGAAGTTGATGTACTAGCTTACCCAAACGGGGCCCACATGACTTTCGGGGCTTCATCTCCTAGGGTTAGGTTTTTGGATGTCTAGGGTTTTGGGAATTGTTTCTTATTGTAAAAATTCCTTGAGAACCTCATTGTAACCCTCTTCTTGTGAATGCACACTGCCATCACATCTCTTCTCAGAGATAAGCCGCCACCATTCCAGCAAGCTTGTTTCCGCTGCATTTTACAGTTTCAGCTTATTTCGTTATTGAATAGAAAACCAGTTTTATTGCATCTCTATTATTTTGTGTTAAGAACCTATTAATAATCTATATTCATTTCGTTCTACTCATAAAATCCAGATCTATAGTATTAGAGCGGTCTGCTCTTTGTCGTCTTAATGCATGTCCCCAACGAGGTCGGAGTATAGAGAGTTGGGTCTCGAGCTTGTTTCTCTTGAGGATTGAAGCTCTCACATGCCCAAGCGACCTCCCATGGCAAGAGAAAGGAAAGATGATGGGACACAAAATCCTTTCAAACTATTGATTGAGGAAGCCCTCATGCAACAGAGAAACGAGATGATGGATAGTTTCGCGCAAATCCTTCGGTGACTACCAATAGGCGATGCATCTTCTTCGAACGGAGGCGTCGCCGCCTTCAAGATACAAATAAACTTTGATATTCCTATATTTGAAGTTCAGATAGATGCATATGTTGTAGACAAGTGGTTAAGTCTACTAGAAGGGTATTTTTCTGTTCATAAATTTTCGGATAGAGAAAAGATTACTTTTGCGCTCCTCAAAGTCGTTCCCCATGTCAAAGATTGGTGGGAAACTTTCTGTGAGCAAAAGGAAACAGAGGAAACCTCATTATTTTTAGTCGTGGCCACCTGGGAATCCTTCAGGGATGCTATTAAGGAACAATACTACCCTGTCGGAAGTTATGACGACCTGTTTACTAAATGGACCACACTGCGGCAAGAAAGAGACCAAGATGTGCTAGATTTCAGAAATATCTTCCCTACCTTGCGCACCAAGTTGGGTATCAAAGATTCAGAGTGACATCTGGTGCTCAAGTATCGCGGTGCTCTGCATAGATACATCTATACCAAAATGGAATTTTTGGACATCTCATCCTTGGGCGCAACCTACCGATATGTCGTCAAAATCGAGCAGAAGCTCAAACAAAAGACACGACAATTTGGGCCTGGGAACCCCTCACAACAAAAGACAGGAAAAGGTGGCCCCAACCCACCGAGAAAAGGACAGAGAAAATATGGGAAGTATCAAGACAACTAGTACAAGCTGCAAGCAAAGAAGGACACTAGAAAGACAAAGAAAGATACCAGGAAGTGTTGTGACTTCCATAAGAGCCCTTGGCATAACACTGTTGACTACCGCTCAAAGCAGTCGCTGGTGGCCGAAGTGAAAGCCTCTGAATTAGATGGAGATTTTGACTCCAAGACAGAACCAGAAAGGAGAAGACAGATCACTGACGCGGAACCCAGTGCCACCATTGCTACCACCAAGCTCCAGCCTGGTGAACCAGATGAGCCAGAAGAAGGAGAGCGCCTCTTCCACTCACAGATGTGGGTAAAAGGCACCTCGCTATACTTCATCGTTGATAGCGGTAGCCAGAAGAACCTCATCTCAGTAGAGGTCATCAAGTGGCTGGCCCTGTCAACAACACCGCACCCACAACCCTACACCATTGGATGGCTCCGCCAAGGAAGCGATCTCCATGTCAACGAATAGTGTCGACTATTCTACGGCATCAAGCCCTTCAAAGACAAGGTATTGTGTGATGTTGCTCCTCTCGAATTTTGTGATGTTCTTTTTTGCCAACGTTATTTATGGAAACATCATGATGTATATGAGTCTAGGCCTCGTAGTGTTATTATTACTTTGAACAGGAAATTTTAAAGGATACCTGAGGCAGTCCCACCTAGTGCGATTTCCTTGATCTCTGCTAAGCAATGCAGGAAGGTCATATCACAGATGGGGAATTTTGTATTCTTTGTGATTCGCTCTCAGAACAAGCGAAAGATCGCAATCACATCCAAGGTCTCTGCGGTCGATCTCTCCACATAGTAGAACCAAGTAGATAAGGTCGTGGAAGAATACTCGGATATCTTCTCCTCACCTATAGGTGTACGTCTGCACTGTCAGGTCAAGCACCCCATCGATCTGAACCCTAGCGCACTGCTGCCCAATGGGCCAGTCTATTGTCGCTCTTTGTTAGAGAATGAGGAGATCAAGTGACAGATCCAAGAACTTCTCCACAAGGGGCACATCCACCCGAACTCATCACCTTGCGGGAGCCCAATCGTGTTGGTACAGAAGAAAGATGGAACCTGGAGACTCTATATTGATTACCGAGCTTTGAATAAAATCACTGTCAGAAACCAGTACCCGATTCCCCAAATCAATGACCTCCTTGATCAACTCACGGGGGCCAAATACTTCAGTAAGATTGATCTGAAGTCTAGCTACCACCAGGTCCCTATAGAACAGACAGATGTATGGAAGACCGCCTTCAAGCCAAAGGAAGGACTTTTTGAATGGTTGGTCATGCCCTTTGGTTTGACAAATGCTCCAGCCACTTTCATGAGGATGATGGACGATATTCTGCGACCATTCACCAATACTTTTGTAGTGGTGTATCTGGATGACATTCTAATTTACAACAAGACTTGGGTCGAACACTTGCAGCATATTTAGCAGGTTCTGCACACCCTACAACAGCACAAGATATACGCCAACCTGGAAAAATGCTCCTTCGACATGGACAAGGTCCATTACCTGGGCTACATCATTGATCAGCATGGCGTACATGTGGATCCAACCAAGATCCAAATCATCCATGACTGGCCAGCCCCAACAACACTCACTAAGCTTTGGAGCTTCTTGGGACTTGCTAATTTCTACCGCAGGTTTGTGTTGGGTTTCTCCCATATTGCATGGACCCTCAGCTAAATAAACAGGGGTGGTGGTAAGAAAAATTTTGTGTGGGGCCGGTCCCAACAACAAGTGTTCAACGATTTGAAGCAGTGCTTATGCTTAGCCCTAGTACTTTCACTACCAAACCTGCAGTATCCCTTTGAGATCGAGACAGATGCTTCAGACTATGTTGTGGGCGCCGTTCTCACTCAGCACGGCCACCCCATGGCCTATCATAGTGAGACACTGTCCGATGTTGTCCATAAGTACCCTACTTACGACAAAGAAATGTACTCCATTGTGAAAGAATGCCGCCAATGGAGACATTACATTCTTGGGAAGGAGACAATCATCCACACTGATCATAAGCCACTGCAGTTCATGCAGAAACAGGGAAAACTACAGAATGACCGCCATCAAAAGTGGTCCACATACTTGCAGCAATTCCACCTCAACATCAAGTATAAAAAAGGAAGCACCAATCGCGTCGCTGATTGCCTCAGCAGACGGCCAGTCGCAGTACTCACCACGGTGCTAGACTCTTGCGGCCATGAGACATTAGGATGGCCCAACCTCTATGAGAGAGACCTTGACTTCGCCACCACCTACCAAATGTTGGGTGCAAATGTAGTTGTCGATAATTTCCATCTTCAGGATGGTTGTTATGTTGTTTGGGCCATATCTGTGTTCCATCAAGTGAGAGAGCGAAGATGATCTGGGAAGCCCACTACAGTTGGATGGCAGGACAATTCGACGTCGAAAATATAGTGGCGATGCTACAGAAACATTTCTACTGGCCAAAACTTCGACAGGAGGTCGACAAGTATATTAGGTCCTGCACTGCCTACGCTATTGCCAAACCGACCACTAAGAAACAGGGCATGTACACCCCTCTTACTACTCCTGACAGGCCATGGGAATCCATCTCAATGGACTACATGTCGGGCCTCCCATCCACCAAGTGGGGAAATGACTGTGTTTTTGTGGTTTTTGATCATTTTCCTAAGATGGGGATTCTGGTTACCTGCAAGAAGAGCATCACAGCAGAGGCCACTACCAAGATCTTCTTTGAACTAGTTTGGGTACATTTTGGAGTCCCACAAACCATTGTATTAGATCGGGATAGTCGATTTCTCAACACATTTTGGTCGAGTCTCTGGTCACTGCTGGACACCAAGCTCACTAAATCCACAACCTTCCACCCCCAGACAGATGGCCAAACCGAGTTTGTAAATCGAATGATTGTGCATATCCTTCATATGTATAATTCAAAGAACCCTCGCACATGGGATGAGAGCCTTCCCTATGTCCATCATAGCTACAACTGAGCCTTGCATAGCTCAACCGGCCACAACACCTTTCAAGTGGGGTTGGGATTCCAACCATTGGGTCCCATAGATGTTGCACTTCCCCTTGCAGTCACTTCGACTGACTCATCCCTTGCTCCAACTGAAGCTGACAAAGCCACTAGGTTCATTGCGCGGATCTAGCACATCCACCAACAGGTTCTGGATATCCTACAGAATTCCAATGACAATTACAAAAAGCGCCATGATCAACATCGGGTGCCTCATAAGTTTCAGGTGGGCGACAATGTTTGGTTGCACTTGTAGAAAGAACTCCTTATAGGACCCCATCAGAAGCTTCGCCCACTCCATTATGGACCATACATTATCACCAAGGCCGTGGGGGATAATGCTTTTGAGCTCAACATTCCTCCTTTCCTTGGCCTGCACCTAGTGTTCAACATGGATCTCCTTCACCCTTATTTCCCACCATTATTGGACACCTCAAAAGTAGAAAAATAGATGACACCAATAGAGCTCAACCCCAACTGCATACAACAGGCATCCAATGATCATATTGTGGACAGACAGATCAAGGGCACTCGACAACAAAGGATCCAGCTTTATCGAGTCGTCAAAGCAGGGTAGCTCCTACACCAAGGCAAGTGGCTCACCCGGGGCCAAATTCAGCAGAAATTTCCTCATCTAATGGGGGACCTCAACGCAATGGAGACCATTGCTTCCTAAGGAGGGAGTATTGATCCATATGGATATCGGTGGCCAACCACCTTTTCCAACTGGCTCAAAACAACTTTCTGACATTTTTGGCAATTTACTATTTTTAGCAGTTTTTACTTCCAGGGCCATTTTGAGGGCCTAAATGAAGGTTTTTTGTTATAAAGCTTCTCAATAATAGCCGAAGGCATAATTGAGCACCCAAAATGAATCTCTTTGATGATACCTTTCCAACGGGCTATCACACACCTAAAACGGAGATCGTATGCAAAAGTTCAGATGTCTAGGGTTTTGGGCATTCTTGCTTATTGTAAAAAGGCCTTGAGAGCCTCATTGTAACCCTCTTCTTGTGAATGCGCACTGTCATCAAATCTCTTCTCAAAGATAATCCGCCACCATTCCAGCAAGCTTGTTTCCGCTGCATTTTACAGTTTCATCTTTTTTTCGTTATTGAATAGAAAACTAGTTTTACTGTATCTCTGTTATTTTGTGTTAAGAACCTGTTAATAATATATATTCGTTTCGTTCTGCTCATAAAATCCGGATCAGTGGTATCAGAGCGGTCTGCTCCTTCTCCTCTTAATGCATGTCCCCAACGAGGTCGGAGTATAGAGAGTTGGGTCTAGAGCTTGTTTCTCTTGAGGACAAAATCTCTCGCACGCCCAAGCGACCTCCCATGGAAAGAGAAAAGGAAGATAATGGGACAAGAGATCCTTTCAAAATTTTGATTGAGGAAGCCCTCACGCAACAGAGAAACGAGATGATGGATATTTTCACGCAAATCCTTCGGCGACTACCAACAGGCGGCGCATCTTCTTTGAACGGAGGCGACGCCCCCTTCAAGGTACAAATAAAATTTGATATTCCTATATTTGAAGGTCAGATAGACACAGATGCTGTAGACAAGTGGTTGAATCTACTAGAAGGGTATTTTTCTGTTCATAAATTTTTGGATAGATAAAAGATTACTTTTGCGCTCCTTAAAGTCATTCCCCATATCAAAGATTGGTGGGAAATTTTCTGTGAGCAAAAGGAAATAGAGGAAATCTCATTATTTTCAGTCATGACCACCTAGGAATCCTTCAAGGATGTTATTATGGAACAATACTACCCTGTCGAAAGTTATGACGACCTGTATACCAAATGGACCACACTGCGGCAAGAAAGAGTCCGAGTAGTGCCAGATTTCACAAATATCTTCCATACCTTGTGCACCAAGTTGGGTATCAAAGATTCAGAGTGACATCTGGTGCTCAAGTATCGCAGTTCTCTACATAGATACATCCAAATCGAAATGGAATTTTTGGACATCTCATCCTTGGGCGCGACCTACCGATATGCCGTCAAAATCGAGCAGAAGCTCAAACAAAAGACGCGACAATTTGGGCCTGGGAACCCCTCACAACAAAATCCAGGAAATGGCAGCCCCAACCCACCAAACAAAGGACAGAGCAAAGATGGGCAGTATCAAGACAACCAGTACAAGCTGCAAGAAAAGAAGGACACTTAAAAGACAAAGAAAGATATGGGGAAGTGGTGCGACTTCCATAAGATCCCTTCGCATAACACTGCTGACTTCCTCTCAAAGTAGTCGCTGGTGGCCGAAGTGAAAGCTTCTGAATCAGATGCAGATTCTGACACCGAGACAGAACCAGAAAGGGGAAGACAGATCATTGACGTGGAACCCAGTGCCACCGTTGCTACCACCAAGCTCCAACCTGATGAACCAGAGGATCCAGAAGAAGGAGAGTGCCTCTTCCATTCACAGATGTGGTTAAAAGGCACCCCGTTGCACTTCATCATTGATAGTGGTAACTAGAAGAACCTCATATCAGAAGAGGTCGTCAAGCGGCTGGCCCTGTCAACAACGACGCACCCACAACCCTACACCATTGGATGGCTCCTCCAAGGAAGCGATCTCCGTGTCAGCCAAAAGTGTCGACTGTTGTACGACATCAAGCCCTTCAAAGATGAGGTATTGTGTGATGTTGCTCCTCTCGAAGTTTGTGATGTTCTTTTGGGCCAACCTTATTTATGGAAACGTCATGTTGTATATGA
>JZKD02S1143837.1:174778-190713 GCA_000966675.3 Picea glauca | reverse complement strand
GTCTAGGTCACATGTTGATCTGACGGTTCAGATTCCGTCGGGATTTCGCATATCGCGAAATCGGGGATTTCGTTGTGGAGTGAAATTTGCATTATGAAGTCCCGATCCCCGAATTATCGATGAGGCCTCCTCGCTGCCACGTGTCCATACAGATGAACGGTCCAGATCCCTGCTTGATTAACGGTTGCGATCAAATCACGAAATCGCATATCGCGATTTCGGGGTTTTCAATGATAAGTGTTCTGTGCACTTTGAACTCGCGATCCCCGATTCTCCGATGAAGCCTCCAGGCTGCCACGCATCCATACGAATAAACGGTCCAGATCTCTGCTTGTTTTTAACGGCTGCGATCAAATCGCGAAATCGCATATCGCGATTTCGGGGTTTTCGTTGTCAAGTGTTATTTGCACTTTGAACTCGCGATCTCCGATTCTCCGATGAATTTATCTCTCTCGCAGCTTCTACAGATCTGACGGTCCTAGTTCTTTCGGGAAATTAGGATGGGATCCAACGATCACTGTCTCTTCTCCTCTTGATTATTACTGCGCTGTTATTCAATGTTATTTTCATCACTGCGACCACACACTCTTGCCATCAATGACAAGTATACGCTGATTTGCTTTCTGATAGCTGAAATTGCCAACAAAGGCGACGACGGTCATTGCATAGAACCAACTTCTTCTGAGTAATAGGTTGTAATCGAGGGGAGCATCGACCACCTCGACATCAACAGTAATAGTTTTTCCGCCCAATTGAATGGCTAGGGATTGTAGTAATCCGTGAGGATGGAAACCTCGTCCATTGAAGGCGCGTAACATCGTAGGGGATTTGTTAAGGGCAGGTGATTTCAAACCTTTCCAATAGGCTAGAGATATGACACAGGTAGAGGCTCCCTCATCTAGGATAGTTCGATGAATTTGTTGGTTGTGAACAACAACATCGATTTGGAAAGCTAGCTGGTGGGAGAGTCGCGGTTGATGATCGTCCAGATTAAACGTGATGTAGTTTGATGACTCGGGATCGAAAGTGCCAATGGCAGCTAAGAGCGTCCTACGTTGATTGGGACAGTGTTTTATAACTTCCAACGCAAACATGGCACACGGGGCTTGGGCCAAATCTTCTACAATATTGTAGTTTTGGGTAGCCTGTGAATTAGGATTGAAAGTGGATTTTCGGATGGTGCTCTTAGGAGGGTGTAAGATGGAGTCAAAAGAAGGTTTCTCAATATGAAGTGGCCCAGATGGAGGGCTAACAGACAGAGGATTAACAGAGGATGGTAAAGGATCCGGCGAAGAACCATTAGCATTCTTCGGCTTATCAGGTTTAACTAGCGTGTCATATGTCGCAGAACAAGTGGTTAGATTAACCCCATTAAACATGTAAATGTGTGTGCTTGTCAAGGCCTCATCATGGGGTTGGTTGGAACTGCCCCCCGGCGTGGGGGTTTGTGCAACCAACGATTGTTGCTGCGGAAAAGGCTGAGTAAGCACAGCGGGTTGTGAATTTCCCTTGAAAAGTTTGGCCACTTCATCGCGATGTGGGCAATCTTGAGTGTAGTGATCGTCACCACAAATGAGACATGGGAATTTCGATTTTCGCTGTGGTTGTTTTCTGGCAGTAGGGGTTTGCGGTTGGGTTTTGGGTTGTTCGTTGTTATTGTTCTTCTTGGTTTTGTTTCTCGCTTTCTTCTTGCCCCCAAGTTGTTGTGAAGGGGTTGATTGGACCGCATTCACATCAGAGACCTGATTTTGAGGTGGGGTAGAAGAGGGTGCAATCGAACTGGGAGACGCCATGGGAGATGGCTGTTGGATTGTTCCAGTAGATTGGGTAGTATATTGAGTTTTGATGGAGCCAATAACTCCATCCTCATGCGAAGCAGTCGATGGATTGGATGGATCGTTAGTGGTACGGGTAGCTTTCGGTATCAACTCATATAGAGTACTAGATTGTGAATAGACTAAGTCTAAGTACTGATCTCTGGCGATGGATTCTTCCTCGGTGACCACACCACCCATGGAAACATCACGAGCGATCTGGGGTAATAATGATTTCATGAACCATTCCGCTAATAATTGGTCAAGGATGACCGCTTTGATTAGCCTTCATTGTCGTCTCCATTCATGGATATGATCGAAGATGTGTATGGAAGTTGTCTGACGAAGAGAGGTTAATAGTTCAGTACCCTTCTCGTATCGAATGGGTAGTTGGAAATGTGTGAGGAAGGACATGGCGAGGGAGTTGAAATCGTGAAAGGATGCGCGTGGTAATTCAATATACCATTTCACGGCGGAACCCGTAAGTGTTCATTGGAAAAGACGCAAACGAATCAAATCGTCCATGAGGGAGTTGGATGAACACCACAAATGGAAGGTCATCACGTGGTTGTTTGGGTCTTCTCCCGACCTTCCGTTGAATTTTGGGATATCAGAGGGAAGTTTTGTTGGAATGGCTGGCCAAACCGTAGAATGATGAATGGGATCATTCGTTAACCGAGACAAATCTGGAAGGTCCAGGGTGGCTAGAAAGGGTAGTTGTCGGTTAACCTGTGGGTAATGCTGGTGTGGCAGAGGGACACCAGTGGGGCCTAATACTGGGTTATGTGGATAATTATAACTCGTGGGCCCTCTCATGTGAGGTTGGTTTTGACCAAGGTACATAGGATTTGAGATGTTTTGAGAAGTGTTTGTGAGCGGAGGATAACCGGATGGGTTTTGTGGATTATAGGTTGGGTTGGGCATTTGTCCATGAGGGGGTTGTTGCAGAGTCTGAGTATTTTTTCCTACTGGGAAATGTGGGTTTCCTAAAAAAGGAACGTTCCATGGATTAGGTGCGGCGGGCACATTTTGTCCCGTGGAGGCATGCGGATTTCCTTGAAAAGGGACACTCCACGGATTGGATGCGACGGACACATTTTGTCCTTGTGGTTGATGGTGGACTCCGACTTGAGGTTTCCCCCCAGCATGAGGGTGCCCCCCGAATGGAATTTTTCCTTCGGTGGGAGGATGCCCCCCAGCTTGAGGTAGAGTTCCTGGGATTTGAGAGCCAGACGTAAATGATTGACCAGTTCCACTGAGTGGATTAGGACCACCAAGACCGGTCCCTCTGGGTTGTTGGATAGGAATCAAACTTCCCGGTATAACTTGGGTAGTGGTCGTAGTGGTGCTAAAAGCATTTAGTGCCCTGTACCCAAAAGGGAGTGTAGGTCTTGGTGTTACGGGTGTGCTTATCGTGACTTGAGTGACCATCGGGTTGCCGGTGGGAATAGTCGGGATGTGAGGGACTATCGTAGATTGGGTCGTCTAGAGGGGAATGGTAGACCTTGGGCCAACAAACGGTACGTTCGGACCAATGGGTGGTGTGGCTATAAAAGTGGTGGCACCAGTAAAATGATCTGGAGGTACGGTGTAGGAAGAAGATGCGTCGACACCTTCCCCTGTTCCATAAAGATCTCGCACCAACTGTGGTGGACTCCGAACAACGTCCGCAGTCCAAAAAGGGTCATTGGCTAAAGGGTTTTGAGGAGACCCAACCGAAATGTTAGAAGGGTTTATGACAGCAAATTCTTTAGCGGAATTTAGGTGGAGGATCTGTCGTTCGTATCCCTCCGGAATGCGATAAGCTTCCGAAGATTCTGAGACAATTCAAAAATTCTCCAAAGGGATGGGAACTTCTTCCTGGGAAGTTGTAGTGTTTTGAACTTCGCTCTGTTGAGGTGATTGCTCCGTGGAATGAGGGAGAAAAGGGGTGTTTCCTTCCATATTTTCTGTAGGAAGTCCCTGTAGCCTCCACGAACGGCGTGGAGGGTCGATGTTGGCGGAAAAGAGTTGACGAAAGAAATCTATGGCCAACTAGTGAAAAGAAACAACACACGCTAAAAAATCTAAGAATCACAACCAAGCAAACATGACCTTCTTTTGATGACCGTACTAGTTGGTGATGAAATCCAACGTCGCATGATCAAGTCCAGAAGGGGTGGGGGTAGGGTGGAACAATTACAATGGTGACCTTCTTAACAAACTTACGCCTTGGTGCAAGCTTCCATGCAGTAATTGTGGATTTACCCTCTAAGGAGCCCGAGTGAGTTTGACCAATGTCTTCTCCAGGTATAGTGAGACTTCCCATCACCATCACCTTGTGTAAGACCCTAAATATTATGGCTACTAAGGATACCAGTTCATAGTCAGCCCCTGGGCGGGAACAGTCGACAGTCCGATCGGAACGTACAGACAGGGTATCAAGCCCAAAATCAACTAGAAGGCTTCCACGCAGTAATTGTGGATTTACCTCAAAGTGACCCCCATAATATGATCTGACCACCACAATCAGTTAAACCACGGAGGGTTAGTCCCCGTAGCTTACCCGAATGCGACCTCATGTGTAACCCCTGTGTGAGAGGGGGATCCCAGGCAGACTTATACGATAACTAGATTTGACTCTCCCTAACTCAGGATGCTAATGTTTCTTTTGGAAACTTTAGAGAGTTATGCTCACAGCCTAATCCAAAGTACTACACCTATTCTACTGTTGGTGGAGGATCCTAGTAAAGAAAAAGTTCTAGATAATTTTTAATTAGCGTTGATTTTTTATGGTTGTTCTTTACGCAAAAGGGGTGTATGGAAATGAAACCAATGGAATTATGAATCAGACCCAAAGAATGCATCGAATATGATAAACAGTCATTTCTTTTCGATGAACGTCTATCTAAGGGAGAGAGAGAGTTCTTTTCACTTAACAAACACGGATACAGAGTGTCCTCAAACGATTCTTTTTCTCAATCAAATCCTGATGTAATGAAAAAAAATTTAAATGCCTTCTAATATGCACAATCAATCATGGAGATGCTTTTTCATTGTTCGTATATGAGTTAAAGATCAATCCAACACAATGCTCGTCTTGCTAATTGTCTTTGTATGAATGGAAACCCAACTATCACAAGCTAAAGTCATAAAAACAATGACCTCTTTCGTTACAATCAAAACGAAAAGCGAAAGAAAAGAAACAATCAAAGAAAAAACAAAATTCACACCCAAAAAGAAAAATTTGAAGAACAAAGACCTTGACTGAAATCAAGGTAAAGAGGTCTGTAGGCCTTTGATGACCTTCACCAAGGTTTTGTACTCAGCTGATGAGGAGAGAAGGACAATACGTGGGTTTCAAACTTCACTCAACAGGAAAAAATCAATGAAAACGGTGAAGAAGGCTACAAGATCCAACTAACAAGATGTTTATTTATCAAAAGAGAGATGTCAAGGCTAAAAAGGAAGAAACACTAACTCACAAGGTTACTCAACAGAGAAAACATAGAGGCAAAATCCAAAAAAAATGCAATTCTGGAAGATTTTTGAGCCAAAGAGGGTTGGCGCTCTGTTGCCAAGGGAAAAGAGCGTTATAGCACTCTGTGTAAATCTATTAGGAGAATTGGCACTCTGTTAACACTAGGACAGGGGCGTTAGGGTCTGAAACTCCAAAAAATTGTAAAAAAAATAAAAAAATTGCAATCCAATTATGACAATTGTGCTGAGTGTGATGGGGTAGGGAGGCAATCAGCTGATGAAACCAATCAAAAGAGAAGTGAACCAGTTCTAAAACAATCAAGGGATAGAACTAGGTCAATGAGGAGAAAAATCCAAACAAGAGGTTTCGATTTGAGGCTATCTCCCCAGTGGAGTCGCCAGTTTCTGTTGTAGGAAAATCTCCCTGCAGACAGGTAGATTGCCTCTAAGAGCTTGACCTTAACCCTAGACAGAAAATGATTAATGTGGACACTGACTTCCTTTCAAATCTATCTAAACTAATACATGAGAAGGGAGGATGACAGAAGTACCTCTTTATCGATGTTTGTCCTTGCACGCTCCGAGTTGTGCTCCAATCCTTTGCTCCTCGTTGAGTTCTGTAGACAAACAAGATACAATTACTTCCTACTCTATTGATATTAGCTTGAAAATAGATCTATCAGTTAATCATAAGTTTATGTAACATCAGACACAAACTAGAAAGAAACAGGCCAAGCGTGTCATATTAATGAGAATAACGACAACAGTACTTACAATCGTAGATGCGAATGCGACAGCTTCGTCAAGTCCTCTTCATCTAACCCTTGCTCGACAGATCCACAACCTGGCTAACAGCAGCTTCACTGATCACTTCTTCTTTGGCTGACTGTGTGTTTCCTATGAGATCATAGGTTTCATGCTAGCAATTCTTCCTCCTTTCCACCATCATAGAGCTTGCTTATATAGGTTGAGAGGAGCTTAACCTCTTGAGTTATCTTTAGAGCAAGTTGGGAACCTCCTCCTTAGATTAGGGATCTCCTGATGAAACCAAGAATTTGAGTGCAACTGCCTCCTAATTTTGAAATATCCTTTCCTTATTCTCCTCACCGGGCTTACAACTGACCCAGATTAGGGAGCTCTCCTTCAAAGGGGCATCAGAGTGCTAGAACGCTCCCTGAGAAGCTTAAGGGGAGCGCCAACACTTCAAAAGTGGGCAGCGCTCCTTCAGAGGGGTGAGGAAGCATTATAACGCTCCCTGAGGCCTTATAGGGGAGCACCATCACTCCTAAGGCTGTTTCAGGGGAGAGTTCACCCTCAAAACTCTTGATTGAAATCCCTCTTCAGGTGTTAAGAGTTACCTGACTCCAGTGAACCAGTTCTCCTTCTTCAAACCAAGTATATCATATTTTTTAAGTGTCTCCTTGGTGTCGTCATTATGGCAATATGATTAAACAACGTTTGCGACACTTGTAACCAACTTGCGACACTTGCGAAAGTCGTAAGGAAGTTGCGACACTTACACCAATTGAGAGGAATATGCGACACTTATCCAGTTGAGTAATTTTGATGTGTAACAGGTACATTTTGGAATCCCACAAGCCATTGTATCAGATTGGGATAGTCAATTTCTCAGCACATTCTGGTTGAGCCTCTGGTCACTGCTAGACACCAAGCTCACCAAATCCACAGACTTCCACCCCCAGACAGATGGCCAAACTGATGTTGTAAATCGAATGATTGTGCATATACTTCGCATGTCTAATTCAAAGAACCCTCACACATGGGATGAGAGCATTCCCTATGTCTAGCATAGCTACAACCGAGCCTTGCATAACTCAACCTACCATAGCCCCTTTCAAGTGGGGTTGGGATTCCAACCATTGGGTCCCATAGATGTTGCACTTCCCCTTGCGGTCACTTCGAATGACTCATCCCCTGCTCCAACTGAAGCTGACAAAGCCACTCAGTTCATTGACCGGATCCAGCACATCCACCAACAGGTTCAATATATCCTATAGAATTCCAATGACAAGTACAAACAACGCCATGATCAACATCGGGTGCCGCATAAGTTTCAGGTGGGCGAAAAAGTTTGGTTGCACTTGTAGAAAGAACGCCTTACAAGATGCCATCAAAATATTTTCCCACTCCGTTATGGACCATACACTATCCCCAAGGCCATGGGGAATATTCTTTTGAGCTCAACATTCCTCCTTTCCTTGGCCTGCACCTAGTGTTCAACGTGGATCTCCTTCGCCCTTATTTCCCACCATTATTGGAAACCTCAGAAGTAGCAGAACAACTGACACCAATAGAGCTCAACCCTGACTACATACAATAGGAATCCAATGATCAAACTGTGGACAGACAAATCAAGGGCACTCGACAACAAAGGATCCAACTTTATCGAGTCATCAAAGCAGGGCAGCTCCTGCACCAAGGCAAGTGGCTCACCCGACGCCAAATTTAGCAGAAATTTTCTCATCTAATGGGGGACCTCAATGTAATGGAGACCATTTCTTACTAATGTGGGAGGATTGATCCATATGGATATCGGTGGCCACCCACCTTTTCCAACTGGCTCAAAATAACTTTCTGACATTTTTGGCAATTTACTATTTTTAACAGTTTTTACTTCCGGTGCCATTTTGAGGGCCTAAATGAAGGTTTTTCGGTATCGAGCTCCTCAATAATACCCAAAGTAATAATTTAGCTTCAAAAATGAATCTCCTCGAAGATACCTTTCCAATGGGATATCACACGACTAAAACGAAGATTGTATGCAAAAGTTACGACCCCGAGAAATTGATGTACTAGCTTACCCAAACGGGACCCACATGACTTTTGGCGCTTCATCTCCTAGGGTTAGGTTTTTGGATGTCTAGGGTCTTGGGAATTCTTTCTTATTGTAAAAATTCTTTGACAGCCTCATTGTAACCCTCTTCTGGCGAATGCATGTTGCTGTCACATCTCTTCTCAGAGATAAGCCGCCACCATTCCAGCAAGCTTGTTTCCACTGCGTTTTACAGTTTCAGCTTATTTCGTTATTGAATAGAAAACCATTTTTACTATATCTCTAATATTTTGTGTTAAGAACCTATTAATAATCTATATTCATTTCATTCTTCTCATAAAATCCGGATCAATGGTATCAGAGAGGTCTTCTCCTTGTCCTCTTAATGCATGTCCCCAACGAGGTTCGAGTACATAGAGTTGGGTCTCGAGCTTGTTTCTCTTGAGGACAGAAGCTCTCGCATGCCCAAGCGACCTCTCATGGAAAGAGAAAATAAAGATGATGGGAGAGGATATCCTTTCAAACTTTTTATTAAGGAAGCCCTCACGCAAAAGAGAAATGATATGATGGATAGTTTCGCCCAAATCCTTCGGCGACTACCAACAGGCGACGCATCTTCTTCGAACGGAGGCGCCGCCCCCTTCAAGGTACAAATAAACTTTGATATTCCTATATTTGAAGGTCAGATAGACACAGATGCTGTAGACAAGTGGTTGAATCTAGTAGAAGGGTATTTTTCTGTTCATAAATTTTTGGATAGAGAAACGATTACTTTTGCGCTTGTCAAAACCGTTCCCCATGTCAAAGATTGGTGGGAAACTTTCTATGAGCAAAAGGAAACAGAGGAAACCTCATTATTTTCAGTCATAACCACCTAGGAATCCTTCAGGGATGCTATTATTTTCATTCATGGCCACCGGTACCCGATTCCCCGAATCAATGACCTCCTTGATCAACTCACGGGGGCCAAATACTTCAGTAAGATTGATCTTAAGTCTGGCCACCACCAGGTCCCGATAGAACAGACAGATGTATGGAAGATCGCCTTCAAGTCAAAGGAAGGAATTTTTGAATGGTTGGTCATGCCCTTTGGTTTGACAAAATATCCAGCCACTTTCATGAGGATTATGGACGATATCCTGTGACCATTCACCAATACTTTTGTAGTGGTGTATCTGGATGACATTCTAATTTACAACAAGACTTGGGCCGAACACTTGCAGCATATTCAACAGGTTCTGCACACCCTGTGGTAGCACAAGCTATACGCCAACTTGGAAAAATGCTCCTTCGGCATGGACAGGGTCCATTACCTGGGATATATCATTGATCAACATGGTGTACATGTGGATCCAGCCAAGATCAAAGTCATCCATGACTGGCCAGCCCCAACAACACTCACTGAGCTTTTTAGCTTCTTGGGACTTGCTAATTTCTACCACAGGTTTGTGTTGGGTTTCTCCCATATTGCATGGCCGCTCATCCAAATAAACAGGGGTGGTGGTAAGGAAAAATTTGTGTGGCACCGGTCACAACAACAAGCGTTCGATGATTTGAAGAAGTGCTTGTGCTCAGCCCCAGAAATTTCACTACCAAACCTACAACATCCCTTTGAGATCGAGAAATATGCTTCAGACTATGCTACGGGTGTCGTTCTCTCTCAGCATGGCCACCCCATGGCCTATCATAGTGAGACACTGTCCGATGTTGTCTGTAAGTACCCTACTTATGTCAAAGAAATGTACTCCATTGTGAAAGCATGCCTCTAGTGGAGACATTACATTCTTGGGAAGGAGACAGTCAACCACACTGATCATAAGCCACTGCAGTTCATGCAGACACAGGGAAAACTACAGAATTACCGCCATCAAAAGTGGTCCACATACTTCCATAACTAGCTCAGCAAACCGTCAGTCGTAGCACTCACCATAGTGCTAGACTCTTGTGGCCATGAGACATCGGGATGGCCCCAACTCTATGAGACAGACCCTGACTTCGCCACCACCTACCAAATGTTGGGTGCAGATGCAGTTGTCGATAATTTCCATCTTCAGGATGGCTTGTTATGTTGTTTGGGCCATATCTGTGTTCCATCAAGCGACCAAGCGAAGATGATCCGGGAATCCCACTAAATTCAGGTGGTAGGACACTTCGACATCGAAAAGACAGTGGCGATGCTACAAAAACAATTCTACTGGACGAAACTTCGACAGGAGTTCGACAAGTATATCATGTCCTGCACTGCCTACGCTATTGCCAAACCGACCACTAAGAAATAGGGCCTGTACACCCCTCTTCCTACTCCTGACAGGCCATGGGAATCCATCTCAATGGACTACATGTCAGGCCTCCCATCCACCAAGTGGGGAAATGACTGTGTTTTTGTGGTTGTTGATCATTTTTATAAGATGGCGATTCTAGTTGCCTACAAGAAGAGCATCACAGTAGAGGCCACTTCCAAGATCTTCTTTGAACGAGTTTGGGTACATTTTGGAATCCCACAAACCATTGAATCATATCGGGATAGTCGATTTCTCATCACATTCTGGTCGAGCCTCTGGTCACTGCTGGACACCAAGCTCACCAAATCCACGGCCTTCCACCCCCAGACAAATGGCCAAACTGAGCTTGTAAATTGAATGATTGTGCATATCCTTCGCATGTATAATTCAAAGAACTCTCACACATGGGATGAGAGCCTTCCCTATGTCCATCATAGCTACAATCGAGCCTTGCATAGCTCAACCTGCCACAACCCCTTTCAAGTGGGGTTGGGATTCCAACCATTGGGTCCCATAGATGTTTCACCTCCCCTTGCGGCACTTCGACTGACTCATCCCCTGCTCCAACTGAAGCTGACAAAGCCACTCAGTTCATTGAGCAGATCCAGCACATCCGCCAACAGGTTCAGGATATCCTACAGAATTACAATGACAAGTACAAACAACGCCATGATCAACATTGGGTGCCGCATAAGTTTCAGGTGGGCGACAAAATTTTGTTGCAGTTGCAGAAAGAACGCTTTACAGGACCCCATCAGAAGCTTCGCCCACTCTGTTATGAACCATACACAATCACCAAGGCCATGGGGGATAATGATTTTGAGCTCAACATTCCTCCTTTCCTTGGCCTACACCTAGTGTTCAACGTGGATCTCCTTCGCCCTTATTTCCCACCATTATTGGACACCTCATAAGTAGTAGAAAAATTGACACCAATAGAGCTCAACCCCGAATGCATACAATAGGCATCCAATGATCATATTGTGGAAAGACATATGAAGGGAACTCAACAACAAAGGATCCAGCTTTATCGAGTCGTCAAAGCAGGGCAGCTCCTGCACCAAGGCAAGTGGCTCACCTGGGGCTAAATTCATTAGAAATTTACTCATCTAATGGGGGACCTCAATGCAATGGAGACCATTGCTTCCTAAGGATGGAGGATTGATCTAGATGGATATCAGTGGCCACCCACCTTTTCCAACTGGCTCAAAACAACTTTCTGACATTTTTGGCAATTTACTATTTTTAGCAGTTTTTACTTCTGGGGCCATTTTGAGGGCCTAAATAAAGGTTTTTTGGTATCAAGCTCCTCAATAATACATAAAGGCATAATTGATCCCCCAAAATGAATCTCCTTGATGATACCTTTCCAACGTGCTATCACACGCCTAAAACAAAGATTGTATGCAAAAGTTACGACCCCCTGAATTTGATGTTCTAGCTTACCCAAACGAGGCCCACATGACTTTTGGCGCTTCATCTCCTAGGGTTAGGTTTTTGGATGTCTAGGGTTTTGGGCATTCTTTATTATTGTAAAAATGCCTTGAGAGCCTCATTTTAACCCTCTTATTGTGAATGCACACTGCCATCACATCTCTTCTCAGAGATAAGCCACCACCATTCCAGCAAGCTTGTTTCCGCTGCACTTTACAGTTTCAGCTTATTTCGTTATTGAATAGAAAACTAGTTTTACTATATCTCTGTTATTTTGTGTTAAGAACCTGTTAATAATGTATATTCATTTCGTTCTACTCATAAAATCTAGATCAGTGGTATCAGAGCGGTCTGCTCCTTGTCATCTTAATGCATGTCCCCAACGAGGTTGGAGTATAGAGAGTTAGGTCTCGAGCTTGTTTCTCTTGAGGACAGAAGCTCTCACACGACCAAGAGACCTCTCATGGAAGGAGAAAAGAAAGATGATGGGATAGGAGATCCTTTCAAACTATTGATTGAGAAAGGCCTCATGCAACAGAGAAACGAGATGATGGATAGTTTCGCGCAAATCCTTCGGCGACTACCAACAGGCGACACATCTTCTTCGAGCAGAGGTGCCGCCCCCTTCAAGGTACAAATAAACTTTGATATTCCTATATTTGAAGGTCAGATAGATGCAGATGCTGTAGACAAGTGGTTGAATCTACTAGAAGGGTATTTTTCTGTTCATAAATTTTCGGATAGAGAAAAGATTACTTTTGCGCTCCTCAAAGCCATTCCCCATGTCAAAGATTGGTGGGAAACATTCTGTGAGAAAAAGGAAACAAAGGAAAACTCATTATTTTTAGTCACGACCACCTAGAAATCCTTCAGGGATGCTATTAAGGAACAATACTACCCTGTCGAAAGTTATGACGACCTGTATACCAAATGGACCACATTGCGGCAAGAAAGAGACCAAGCAGTGCCATATTTCACAAATATCTTCCATACCTTTCTCACCAAGTTGGGTATCAAAGATTCAGAGTGACATCTGGTGCTCAAGTATCAAGGTGCTCTACATAGATACATCTAGACTGAAATTGAATTTATTGACATCTCATCCTTGGGCGCGGCCTACCGATATGCCATCAAAATTGAGCAGAAGCTCAAACAAAAGATGCGGCAATTTGGGCCTGGGAACCCCTCACAAAAAAATCTAGGAAAGGGCGGCCCCAACCGACCAAACAAAGGATAGAGCAAAGATGGGAAGTATCAAGACAACTAGTACAAGCTGCAAGAAAATAAGGACACTAGAAAGACAAAGAAATATACCAGGAAGTGGCGCGACTTCCATAAGAGCCCTTGGTATAAAACTGTTGACTACCGCTCAAAGAAGTCTCTGGTGGCTGAAGTGAAAGCCTTTGAATCAGATGAAGATTATGACTCTGAGATAGAACCAGAAAGGGGAAGACGGATCATTGATGTGGAACCCAGTGCCACCATTTCTACCACCAAGCTCCAGCCTAGTGAACCAGACGAGCCAGAAGAAGGAAAATGCCTCTTCCATTCATAGATGTGGGTAAAAGGCACCCCACTGCACTTCATCATTGACAGTGGTAACTATAAGAACCTCATCTCAGCAGAGGTCATCAAGTGGTTGGCACTATCAACAAAACCACACCCACAACCCTACACCATTGGATGGCTCCGCCAAGGAAGCGATCTCCGTGTCAACCAACAGTGTCGACTGTCATATGGCATCAAGCCCTTCAAAGACAAGGTCTTGTGTGATGTTTCTCCTCTTGAATCTTTTGATGTTCTTTTGGGCCAACCTTATTTATGGAAACGTCATGTTGTATATGAGTCTAGGCCTCATAGTGTTATTATTACTTTGAACAGGAAAATGCACATGATACCCAAGGCAGTCCCACGTAGTGTTATTTCCTTGATCTCTGCTAAGAAATGCAGGAAGGTCATCTCACTGATGGGGAAGTTTGTCTTCTTCATGATTCACTCTCAGAACAAGTGAAAGATCGCAACCACATCCAAGGTCTCTGTGGCCGATCTCTCCACACAGCAGAAAAAAGTAGATAAGGTCGTGGAAGAATACTTGGATATCTTCTACTCACCTACAGGGGTACCTCTACACTGCCAGGTCAAGAACCCCATCGATCTGACCCCCGGGGCACCGCTTACCAATGGGAGAGTCTATCGTCGCTCTTTGTTAGAGAATGAGGAGATTAAGCGACAGATCCAAGAACTGCTCCACAAGGGGCACATCCACCCCAGCTCATCACCTTGCGGGAGCCTAATAAAGTTGGTACAAAAGAAAGATGGAACCTAGAGACTCTGTATTGATTACCGGGCTTTGAATAAAATCACTGTCAGAAACCGGTACCCGATTCCCCAAATCAATGACCTCCTTGATCAACTCATGGGGGACAAATACTTCAGTAAGATTGATCTGAAGTCTGGCTACCACCATGTCCCGATAGAACAGACAGATGTATGGAAGACCACCTTCAAGTCAAAGGAAGGACTTTTTGAATGGTTGGTCATGCCCTTTGGTTTGACAAATGCTCCAAACACTTTCACAAGAATGATGGATGATATCCTGCGACCATTCACCAATACTTTTGTAGTTGTGTATCTGGATGACATTCTAATTTACAGGAAGACTTGGGCCGAACACTTGCAGCATATTCAGCAGGTTCTACACACCCTATGAGAGCACAAGCTATACACCAACCCGGAAAAATGCTCCTTCGGCATGGACAGGTTTCATTACCTGGGCTGCATCATTGATCAACATGGTGTACATGTGGATCCAGCCAAGATCCAAGTCATCCATGACTGGCCAGCCCCAACAACACTCACTGAGCTTCGAAGCTTCTTGGGACCTATTAATTTCTACCGCAGGTTTGTGTTGGGTTTCTCCCATATTGCATGGACCCTCAACCAAATAAACAGGGGTGGTGGTAAGGAAAAATTTGTGTGGGGCCGGTGCCAACAACAAGCGTTCGATTATTTGAAGTAGCGCTTGTGCTCAGCCCTAGTACTTTCACTACCAAACCTGCAACATCCCTTTGAGATCAAGACAAATGCTTCAGACTATGTTGTGGGCGCCGTTCTCACTTAGCACGGCCACCCCGTGGCCTATCATAGTGAGACACTGTCTGATGTTGTCCATAAGCACCCTACTTACGACAAAGAAATGTACTCCATTGTGCAAGCATGCCTCCAGTGGAGACATTACATTCTTGGGAAGGAGATAGTCATCCACACTGATCATAAGCCACTACAGTTCATGCAGACACAGAGAAAACTACAGAATGACCACCATCAAAAGTGGTCCACATATTTGCAGCAATTCCACCTCAACATCAAGTATAAAAAAGGAAGCACCAATCACGTCGCTGATTGCCTTAGCAGACCACCGGTCGTAGCACTCACAACTGTGCTAGAATCTTGCAGCCATGAGACATCGAGATGGCCCCAACTCTATGAGACAGACCCTGACTTCGCCACCACCTACCAAATGTTGGGTGCAAATGCAGTTGTCGATAATTTCCCTCTTCAAGATGGGTTGTTATGTCGTTTGGGACATATCTGTATTCGATCAAGCAAGCGAGCGAAGCTGATATGGGAAGCCCACTACAATCGGGTGGCAGGACACTTCGGCATAAAAAAGACAGTGGGGATGCTACAGAAACATTTCTACTAGTCGACACTTCGACAGGAGGTCGGAAAGTATATCAGGTCCTGCACTGCCTGCGCTATTGTCAAACCAACCACTAAGAAACATGGCCTATACACCCCTCTTCCTACTCTTGACAGGCCATGGGAATCCATCTCAATGGACTACATATCAGGCCTCCCATCCACCAAGTGGGGAAATGACTGTGTTTTTGTGGTTGTTGGTCGTTTTTCTAAGATGGCGATTCTGGTTGCCTGCAAGAAGAGCATCACAGCAAAGGCCACTGCCAAGATCTTTTTTGAATGAGTTTGGGTACATTTTGGAATCCCACAAACCATTGTATCAGATCAGGATAGTTGATTTCTCAGCACATTTTGGTCGAGCCTCTGGTCACTGCTGGACACCAAGCTCACCAAATCCACGGCCTTCCACCCCCAGACAGATGGCCAAACCGAGGTTGTAAATCGAATGAT
>JZKD02S1143837.1:156658-169805 GCA_000966675.3 Picea glauca | reverse complement strand
GAAGAAAGTTAGGTCTCCAATTATAGACATTTCAAACTCTTTTGACATTTCTTGAGAAAAATTATAACTTGATTCATCATTGTTGCAGCCAAATATGATGTCATCCACATAGACCATTATGACTAACAAATTGTCTTTTTCAATTCTAAGATAGATATTGTTGTTAAAAATGTCTCTTTTGAATCCTTGTTGCAACAAGTAGTTATCTAATCTTGCATACCATTCTTTGGGTGCTTGTTTAATACCATAGAGTGTTTTATTTAATCTATACACTTGCTCTTGTTTTCCTGGTTTTTCAAATCCTTTTGGTTTCTCTATGTAAACTTATTCTTTTAAGTCCCCATTCGGAAATGCAAACTTTACATCCATCTAATAGACTTTATAATTCTTAAAAAATGAGTATGCTAGAAATAATTTGATGGCTTCCATTCTTGCAACTGGAGAGAAGGTTTCTTCAAAGTCAATCCCTTCTACTTGTGTATATCCTTTGCACACTAATTTTTATTTATTCCTTATAACTTGAAAATCTTCATTAAATTTATTTTTTTAAATCCACCTGGTCCCTACCACATTTTTTTTCTTTGGTCTTGGAACAAGTTCTTAGGTCTGATTTTTATCTATTTGGTCAAGCTCTTCATTCATTTCTTTGATACAAGCTTCATTTTCACTGGCCTCTGCAAATGTTTTGGTTTATATTAAGAAGATAAATGTTTTTTTATCCATATGTTATTTTTCTTCTTGTTTCAACTCCAACACTTTTGTTACCAAGGATTTGATTTTCATGATGATTTCTTTGTATTCTCCTTGATGGTGATTTTGTATCATGTCTTGGTGATTCTTTCTCTTCCTTTTCTTCTTCACTTTGTGATTCATCCTCTTTTATTTATTTAATTTCTTCTTCTTCATCATCTCTTATCCTTTCATAAAATTGTAGATTATCTTGATATTTGATCCCTTTTGTTATTAGATCATCCACTTTTACATTTACACTTTCCACAATCTTGTGTAGCCTTAGATTATAGCATCTGTAGGCCCTTTTGTTGGATGAGTAACTAAGAAGTATGCCTTCATCTGATCTAGAATCAAATTTTCTTTGGCCATCATCATCTCTCTTTATGTATCATTTTCTCCCAAAACCCCTTAAGTGTTTAACTAATGTTGATCTTCCAAACCAAAACTCATATGGTGTTTTGTTGTGGCTAACTCTAATTTGTGCTTTGTTAAATATGTACACTATTGTATATGTTGGATTACTAAGAGAGGGGTGAATCAATAATAAGGAAATTAAAAAAAATTTAACCACAGTATATAAGTGTTGTTAACTTTATTATCAATTTACCAATATCAATCAACAAGTGTAGAATAAATAAACCATGAACAATGAACACTCATAGACATACACAATACATCAAAAAATTTACGTGGAAACCTAATGTGGAAGAAAACCACATAATGTTTTTTTCTTATATGTCTTTAAGAAGTACACTCATTGGAAGCACCAAATTTCTTTGTTTTCTAGCTGCAACTGGAAGGAGGCTCTGACCCCTGATATTTTTAGGCTACAACTTGAGGGAAACACCAACTCCCCAACTTTCTGGCTCCAACTAGAAGGAGTCTACAACCCCCTAAGTTCTTCGGCTACAACCACCTATCCTTGCCCCATCCAACCACCCTAAAATATAAGTGTCAAATAGATGATGACACCACTACCACACTATCACTGTGAAATATATCACTGTAAACCTGTCCAATCTATGGCAACAACCTGTAACAAACCTGTACCAAGAACCTAAAGGAAACTTGTACCAATAACATGTAATCATTCTGTATCAATAGCCTGTACCAACATATACCAAATATACCAACAAGTTGTACCAATAATATCCTCAATATATCATATTTGATAACATGGATCTCATACCCAAAATCACAAGGATATTGCTCAAACCATGTGCATCTATATCCCTCTATTCATGTTCCATATATGTGCACACAATCATAATCATGTGTAATAAACCCTTACATGGACTAGATATCAAACCCTCATTGTTATTCATCCTCAAACTATACCAACAACTTCAGCAATACATCATAACCAAAATCCCTCAACCATGTACCAAGACATACAATATATGTCTTAACACTCAAACCAACAAGATGTACCAACGATAAATAAGACATATCGGCATTGTATTTCTATAGATATGACTCATACAGTAAGTTCCATACACCCAACATCCTCTCTAGGGAAAATACAGAAACCTCCATAACCCTATCTCATGTAGAAAATAAGATCCAACTACACATAAGAATATGACATACCTTTTTGAACCTGATGACATATTTGAGGTACCTGATCACTGCTAAACTTCCTAGAGACTCTGCTTGGCCTCTGCAGCTTGAACCACATCTCAAAATTCACTTATGGTAGTTCCTCGCATGACACAGATAAGATGTCCAACAGGGCATCGCATGACATAATCTACTCAACCCTCGGGGGTACCTTGCGGGACATTTACTGGGCCACCCACGGGGATGACCCTAACTAGGGTTTTTCATGATATTTTCATCTTCTAATGTGGCCATGAAACTTTTCCGTCACTTTCCCTTCACTTCCTTAGACTTACACAAATATGGATGTATCAATGAGTACCTGCAATAAACCTTTCACATTAATATATGTTCAATGTGCTCAATAGGTGCTAATAGGAGATCCTTTCTCTCTTATTTATACTTCCATGTATCTTCCTCATGGGTTATCTTCTAACTCACTTTACCCAACTTCATTTTTTTAGGGCTAATCCACTTCTAACCACTTGTCCACTTACAACCACTTTATCCACAAATAGTAAGTTCTCCACTTTTAGTTGTAACTAATTTATTTTTAAATATTTACTTATTTCAACCACTTAATCCATGATCAACACCTAGTTACAACCATTTTGACTAATAAAGTTCTTCTAGAAACTTCTAGAATAAATTGACTTCTTTGACCTTCTAGATAACTCATGAGGGTTCTCCAAATTCAGACGGCCATAACTCTCTAACCGTGAGGATTTATGTGATGTTCCACATATCACTAGAAATGGCATGGCATTTATTATCCATCTAGAATAGTCTTTCTTGCATAATCACTAATATTGATGCCTTTATACCTCAAAAAAACGTGGGTCCCTTAACCATACCGTTGGGGCTACTAGCATTTTCTACCAGACTTGCTTCAAGGGTTGACATCAATGACAACCAACCCAATTAATCAACAATATCCCCCTTTGGAATTGATGTCAACACTCTGATACAAAAACTGAAGTACATTCTCCCCATGTGACCATCTCTCCCCCTGTAATCATGCCTCTTTGCTCTCTCCAAACATCTAAATCTCTCTCCATGCATATGAAGAATCTCTCCCCCTTTGACATCAATGGAAAAGGTATCTTCCTTATCGAGGATGCTCCCCCTGACTAAATTGTCCCTGAGATTTTTCCCCCTAACTAAACTATCTCTGAGACTGCTCTCCCAAAATGAACTATCATATTGATCGTGCTTCCTCATGTAAAACTAACACAAATAAGTTAAGCACTCAAAAACATTCATTTTGGAGTGGAAACAACTTTGATTCTTTATTGAAGATACTCAAAATCCTCCCTTGGAATCGGTTTTGTAAAGATATCTGCAATTTGTTCTTTTGTTCCCACATATTCAACTCTGATGTTCTTCTTTGCAACTTGTTCCTATAGAAAGTGAAACTTTATCAGAATGTTCTTCATCTTGGAGTGCATCATTGGATTCTTTGAGATACCGATGGAACTGCAATATATCTTTCACTGTATTCTTGGAGTTCTCATCATACTCAAAATGTATATCTTTCAAAGTTTGTTTCATTCATAGAACTTGTGTACAACATGTTGTTGTTGCAATATACTCTTCTTCGGCTGTAGAAAATGATATTGATGAATGTTTCTTTCTTATTCAGGATACCAAACACTCACCCAAATAGAAATTTTCTCCACTTGTACTTCTCTGATCATCAATGCAACCTGCCCAATCTTCATTTGTCTATGAAATAAGTGATAGATTATTTTCTTTTGGATACCATAATCCAAATTATTCTGTACCCTTAAGATATCTGAATATTCTCTTTACTACTAGAACATGTGATTCCTTTTATGTTGCTTGAAATCATGCCACCTGTTTGACTTCCTGCATTACATCTGGTCTGGATGTTGTCACGTAAAGTAAGTTGCCAATCATTGACATGTACTACCTCTGATCTATAAAATTTGAATCATCATATTTACTTAACTTGCAACTGTTTTGCATAGGAGTATTGACTGGTTTGCAATCTTCCATTCTGAACATCTTTAGCATCTCTCTGATGTACTTAGTCAGAGATAAAAATGCCTTGATTTCTTTGACATATCTAAAGACATAAGAAGAAGGATAATTCTCCAAGCAAGGAAATATTGAACTCATTTTGCATATCCTTTACAAATTTCTAGCTCATCTTGTCATCATCACATACAAAGATAATATCATCAACATAAGCTTCAATCAACAAAATATTATCTTAAGTTACCTTGATGTAGAGGTTGTTGTCTACATTTTCTTTCTTGAGCCCTTGTTGCTGTAAATGTTTGTCTAGTATGGAATACCATGCTTTGGGGGCCTGTTTGAGACCATACAAGGCCTTCTTCAACATGCAAACATAGTTTTCATTCTTTGATAACTGAAATCCCTCTATTCGCTCAATATAGACTTCCTCTTCTAGATCCCCATTCAAGAAATATGATTTCACGTCCATCTGATACACTTTAATATTCTTGGAGCATGCATAGGCTAGGATCAATATGATTTCTTCCATTATGGAAACTGGGGAAAACATCTCTTCAAAATTGATACCTTCAATGTGTCTATATCCTTTACCTACCAATATAGATTTGTTCCTGGTAACATGCCCATCTTCATTCAATTTGTTTCTGAAGACCCACTTTGTGCTAATCGCATTCTTGTACCTTGGACTTGGAACCAATTCCAAAGTATCATTCTTATTTATTTGATCCAACTCTTAATCCATGGCTTTTATCCAAAATTCATCCTTGTTGGCCTCTTCAAAGCTGCATGGCTCAATCAAAGATAATATTTCTAGGTGTAGTTGTGATGTTGAATGAATTATTCTTCTAGTCTAAACTCTTGAATATTTGTTCCTGATAATCTAATCTGATGGATGATTCTTTTGTATTTGTTTGCTAGGTGTATTTGGAGGTACTTGAAGATCTTGTTTTTATTTCTCTTATGCTTCTAACTTATCTTCTTCATCTTCTCCTTTTGCTACTTCTTCTTCCTTTGTTTCTTCTTCGTGAACCTGTTCTATTGAATCCTTTTCTTATTCCTTTATTATATGTCCACATGTCTCATCAAAAGTCACATTAATGATTTTCACAATTTTGTTGAGACTTAAATTGAAACATTTGTATTCTTTCCTTGTGCTTGAGTACCCAACAAATATACCCTTGTCAACATGACAATAGAACTTTCACATTATGTCATATTCTCTTTTAATGTAGCATTTGCTTCCAAACATTATGAAATGCTTCACATTCACTCGTCTTCCTTTCCATACCTCATACAAATTTTTTCCACTATTGTTTCTGAGCATTCCTCTATTTTGAATGTGAACTGTTGTATGCACTTCCTGAGCCCAAAAAACATCTATGAACTTGGAATCCATTAACATAGTTTGAGCCATTTCCTTTATTGTTGTGTTCTTTGTTTCAACGACTCCATTTTGTTGTGGTGTCTTGGAAACTGAGAATTACCTCTCTATCCCATGCTTACTACAGAATTACATGGATTCTTTTGAAGTAAACTCTCCACCATTGTCCAATATTAAGAATTTAATTTTCGAATTTGTTTCATTTTCAATCATCTCCTTGTAAACTTTGAAGTTCTCGAATTCCTCTAACTTTTTCTTGAGAAAACAAACTACAATCATTCTTGTAAAATCACCAACTAATAGGATGAAATATTGCTCACCTTTCAAAACATTTGTTCTAGTTGGTCCAACTAGATCAATATGCACAATTTCCAGCGGTCTTGTTGTGGAGTATTCCTTTGTTTTGAACTTGGTCTTTGTTTTCTTTCCTTGTTGACAATACTTGCATAATGTGCTTGTTGGATTCATGATTTGGGGCATTTAACTGACTACTTCCTTTATGCTAACCTTGACAAGATTATCGAAATTTATGTGACCCATTCATCTATTCCATAACCAAACTTCACCCTCCTTCCCTAAACAACATTTTTCTTTTCTAATTTCACTTAGTACATATATGTTGCTTGAATTTCTCATAGATGTTGCCACTACTCTGTCTGGATATGCCTTTTTTATCTTCCATTTATGTGAATCAAACACAAGTTTGTGACCTTGGTCACACATTTGACTTACACCCAAATAATTGTGTTTCATATCTTCCACTAGTAAAACATTATTTTCTTTGGTATCCTTATTTTCAATTCTGAGTGTGCCTCTTCCAGTGATTCTAGTTGAGTCATCATTTCCAAAGGAGACTGATCCATATATTTCCTTTCTCAAGGTTAGAAACCTGTCATTGTCACTTGACATGTGCTTTGATCAGCCATTGTCAACATACCAACCATGTTTCTTATGTTTATCTTGTAGATCTAGTGTGCATTCTTGATTGTTATATTGATTGTGATTTCTTATCCATATTCTCTGTTGAGGTTCCTTTCTATGATTGCTATTATTCTATTGTGAATCTCGTGCAGGGACTGTCATTCTACAATATTTGGCCATGTGTCCAAAGTTAAATTTGTTGCACTTGTATCATTCCACTTTAGTACTCAAGCATTCAAACCTATTGTAGCTTCTTCTCTATGTTTCACTAGGCCTTCTTGGATAACCATTATGTGCATGAATTTCATAGTTGTTTTTGTTTTTGCTATTTTCTCTAAAATTTACATCTCTATGTCCAAATTTTTTACATGAATAACGTAAAACAAAGAATATAGTTTGATACATGGGAGTTGAAGATCTTCTGAAAGGATTTATTCTTCTGAATCTTTTTCTTATTGAGGCCTTCTTGTTTCTGACTATCGTTGATTCTGAAATCTGAATCTTCTAGGTGGAGGAGTGTCTATGTGATCTTCCTTGTAAAGATTTTTGTCTCCTCTGACTGCCTCTACATAGATTCTTCGTTTTGTTTCTTGATCTATTTTTTTAGATATTGTTCCCTTTTATGTCTAGTTTATATCCAAGTTCAAACATTTCATGATTTGATCTTTGACTGTTAATAATGTTATCCAAAACTCTAGAGCTATTTCGCATGTTTTTCTTTTGTAGATATTTTCTCAGTGATAATCTTTGCTTCCAAATTTCCAATGAACCTGTCTTTTTCTTCTATCCGTTCTTTGAGTGCTTCTTCAAATATTTTTTCTTCTTCAACATGACTTTTCAAATTAGTAATCATCTTCTCTAGTTGGAATTTTGAGTCTCCTCTTTTCTTTTTAGTTCCTCCTGTAGTGACTTGTTTTTCTTATTTTCCCCTTTTATAACTTCTATAGCGCTCAATAGTTCTTCTATGTAGTCAATTTTTTCCTCTTCATATTCTTCTTCAGTTCCTTCTTCATCGGAATTTTCTATTTCCATGAATAGAACCCTTTCTGTATCACTTTCACTTCCTTCATCTTCATCTGATGAAGTGGTCTTCTTTAGTGTAAAACCATTTCTTGAAAAAAATCTTTTTTGTTCTTGTTCCTTTGTATACTTGTTTGATATTTGAGTCATATTCTTCATTTATTTTATTTTTATTATGGGGACATTTTTTAGAAAAATGACCAATACCATCACAATTAAAACAAATCAATGGGAGTTTACCTTTGTATTTGCGGTCGGTTCCCTTTTTCAGTCTTCTGACGAAGTTGGCTACTTCTTCATTGTATGCTGAGATGTCACTGCTACTACTATATGACTTTACCTATGTCACTTTTGTTGCTACTATGTCGCTACTACTACTACATAGTCGTTATAGTACAAAATGCCACACCTATGCATTTGTGCCATGGCCTAACCCTCTCCCAAAGCTTGCTAGAATTTTTCACAAGTTGCCTCTCTAAAATCATTTAAAAAACATGATTTATGATCATATCCGTGGGTTTCCATAGTGCAAAGAACAGACATCCACGACTCTACATCTTGCAACTCGCAAATGCCCTCAAAAATCATAGAAAATAAAATAATTTCATATTTTTGGGTGGGTTTTTTGGTTGGGATCATTCCCCAACGTCCCATTCCCATACACAACGAAATACAAATCCCCCAACCTCTTTGGGAAGATATAAAATAACCATTAAGGGATAAGGAGAGGTCAAGTCTCTTGGTGCAATATTATACTGCTAATATCTAGCAAGCCTCCCTTTCCTATAATCCTATGATAAATACCCCCTTTGATCTGGAAAATCCTTTTCCAACATATCTTTCCTATCTATATGACTATAGTGTGTATCATTGTCCCTAATTGGGCCATTCGAGTAAGAGCATAGTGGATAAGTCAATACTTGAGGTATTCTCAGAGGAACTCAGATAGTTGGCTTCAAGGCGGTGCATGATCCAAATTTTAGGTGGTATATGGTCTAAATTTGGATGCAAAAGTCATAAAGCTATAAAGATAATAGATTTTCCATGTGGATCAAGGAGATTCCCAACTCCTCATTAATTAATTGGGTTAACAGGTTTCCCATATGGGTCAAAGAGAGTCCCACCTCTCCATTATTGTATTGGGTTTTATTTTCCACTACTTAGTTAGCTTGGTACTTAGATCTATTATTATAATAGTAGAGACTCATTTAATGAGCTCTTTCCATTAGTGTATCGGGTTTTATTTTCCACTACTTAGTTAGTTGGGTAGTTAGATCTATTATACTAATAATAGATACTCATTTAAAGAGCTATTTTTCACTTTGTCCAATGGACCATTTTGTAATGCTATATAAAGGCCTAGCAAGCCTTCTCACAATATCAAGTTACTCATTTTGGATTCTCTCAAAAAAAAGGAAAAAAAAAAGAGCTCATTAAATTAGTCTCTATTATTAGTATAATAGATCTAACTACCTAACTAAATAAGTAGTGGAAAATAAAACATGATACAATAATGGAAAGAGATTATTAAATTATTCTTTATTATTATAATAATATATCTAACTATTGAGCTAAGTAAGTAGTGGAAAATAAAACCCAATACAATACTGGAGAGGTGGGACTCTCTTTGACCCATATGGGAAACTTATTAGCCCAATTAATTAATGAGGAGGTGGGCATCTCCTTGATCCACATGGAAAATATATTATCTTTATTATGACTTTTGCATCTGAATTTAGACCATATACCCCCTAAAATTAGGATCAATTCCAAAGGAGAGACAAGATTGTAACTTAACTTTTTGATTTGGTGTTAATAGAAGAGTTAAGAAACTGTCCCTTTTGCAAACATTGGCCCTTCTGTAGACAATCCTCTAGAAGAGATTTGGGATTAGTTACCCTACCCATATGTTCAATCTTGACTCTCAACTATACCCACTAGGAACTGACTGCAAGCTGGTAACCATAGTTGCTCCTCCTAGGTGTATCATAAAGTGACTACAAGGGTTTTCCATAGTACCTGGGGTAGATTTTGTATCACACACTTAAGTATTGTTGGAGGGTGGCTCGCAAAGCATGGGTACTTGCACCAGATAAAGATGATATGTGGAGGTCAAAATAGTTGTTTTTCATACCTTCGTGCATTGGTCCATGAGATTTAATCAACATGTTCCTTCCTCTTGAAGGACCCGAGCACATTTTTTTTTTATTCTGGTCCCAAGACCTAGTCCACTTAAGTCAAAATCTTGATAAAGTTGTTTTTGTTTGTATTTTATTTTAGGTATTTGTAGCGGTGTGATTGGTTAACACATTTCAACTTTAGGAAGTCGAGTCAATTTTCACTGAGAGTTGATCACTCAAAGAGGCCAATCTACCACTGTAACACACCCACTACCTAAAATAAAATAAAAATTGCATTCTTCCTCAAGGAGCCGAATCCCCGAAGTCCTACGAGGTCTAGTGCAGGCTAGTTCTTTCCCTATTCACCTCCCTGTGATCGTGGGTTAGGACCACAAGTCAAACAAACCAGGCGCCTTTTTTTGTTTCGCAACTCAGCGATACAATTGAGTCCAATATTGAAGGTAGAATGGCGATACGGGTATAGCTCCTTTCTTAGTTGGCGCCCTCCCCACCTGTAACCGTAGGCTAGGCTTAAACGTCAACGCCTCTCGCAACTCGCACCTTCATGAGTTTGTGAGTCAAACTCTCATGCTCTCCTGTTGCGATCTCCTGAGACGCGGTAGGTCAACGCTGAGTTGACTCCTCCCTTGGCGGTTCTTCTATACTCGCAACCTTGCAACCTTGCCGGTTGAACCATCGACCTTTCACCCTCCTATTCTGCGAACCCCTGAGATGCAAGAATTCAACGAAGTGTCGAATCCTATCTCCCAGCAACGTGTTTCCACCCGTCGACCACGCGGGTCCCACCTTATGGCTCTGCCAAGCATCCACACGAACCTCGGCACTCGACACTTCACAAATTCTGATGTCAAAAGTGGCTCCACTCAACCTCCGAACCCCCGAGTGCGCGATAGGCGATAGGGTTCCCAATCCAACGATCCTCCTACGACCTAGATCCAACGACTCTCCTTCCTTCCTTGCTCCTCGCGTCTTCGCGACTTGGAGTAACCAATGTTTGGGCTCTCACCCTGCAAACTTCCGAGTTTGCAAGATCTCTCAATCTCTGCCACCTGTCCTCCTCAGTTGGATGACTCTTAGTCCTCTCGCCACTTCCTCGCTTCGTGTCCTCGCGCCTTGCGAATTTTAACACCAACTACTTGGGCATTCACCCTGCGAACTCCCAAGTTTTCCAGATCTCTCGATATCTGCCACCTGTCCTCCTCAGATGGATGGATCAGAACCTCTCGTGGCTTCGCCACTCGCGACTTATACCGTCCAACTTTTGGACTTCTACCCCACGAACCTCCGAGCTCACGAGATCCCTAGATCTCTGCCACCTATCCTCCTCGGATAGACGGCTCAGATCCTCTGGTGGCTTCGCCACTCGCGACTTAGAGCTTCCAACTTTTGGACTTCTACCCCATGAGCCTCCGAGCTCACGAGATCCCTGGATCTCTGCCACCTGTCCTCCTTGGATAGATGACTCAGATCCTCTCGTGGCTTCACCACTCGCGACTTAGAGCATCCAACTTTTGGACTTCTACCCCGCAAACCTCTAAGCTCACAAGATCCCTGGATATCTGCCACCTGTCCTCCTCGTATGGATGACTCAGATCCTCTCGTGGCTTCGCCACTCTCAACTTTTAACACCAACTACTTGGGATCTTACCTTGCGAACCTCCGAGTTCGCGAGACTCCTATTCACGAGGGCTTAACCCTCATCTATCTTCCTATAGATCTAACGACTGTCGGGTTTTCTAGCTAAACTTTGATGGCTCGGATCGGTCTTGATGCTGCGCCCTTTCCCACTATTCATTGGACGTGGAAAAACCAACGGTCCAGATGTTCTCATGGACCTTGGGGGTCTACGATTCTGATTTCCTCGCTATTCACGAAGATAGAGGAAAAAGAGTTAAGGAAATTCACTCCCTCGTTTATTCCTTCAATTTAACGGTAGTGAACGACCGCAGATCTCCCGACAGGATCTCATTCATTGATCACAACTTATCCTTACGCTGCTACTTCAGGATTTTAAGAGGGTCATTCCTCTTTGTGTAGGGTTGTCAAGACCTGCACATTCAAGTCCTTTTTCCAGGTTCTTGGTAAACCTTTCTAAGGAGGGAATCTCTGTGAAGAGGTCTATTCCAGGGAATTCCTGGATACAGATAAGGGAAATAAATTCCTAAGAACAGACTGGATACCTGACTTAGTTCAATCGGGGCATGATTAGATTCATTTTTATCGATGTAAGTCGTGCATGGATTCCTCTATTACAAGCATATGTCCATCGTTTATTATCAAAACATTCACAGACATTCTTACACTAAAATCATTCAGAATCTCACAGTGTTGTGAGTATATATATATATATATCAGTGTATGAATTTCAAGATGAAATACATAAAATACTTATCAGAAATAACACCAGAAGTGGGTGCAACTACTGAGAGGGGTGCTCATTTCCACCCAACCGTAGGCTCAGCGACTCCCAACGGATTTACCACTAGCCACCCCTGAGCTGAGACCACGATGCTCTGAGACTGTGTCTCTTCGTTTGCCAGTGACCAGGAGCGAAGGTTTCAATCCTTCCTCTCTGCTATCACTCACTCTGCGTAATGCCAGAGTTCCCCTCGCATCTTCCCTTTCAATCCCCTCTGCCATATGCTTTATCCTCTCGTGAGGTTGCGTGTGGCACGATTACCCTCGCACTGATCAGGCCTGACGTATCTACGGATGGGCGGTTCACCATCCCATCCCTCATCAAGCCATCTGCCTACCAGTCTGCGAGCCATTAAATTTCAGGGCCAGCGAGCTGCTTTTGGTTCTCCGGGCCAATGGAGTCCAAATATGGTATTTGATTCTTGGTGGAAGTTAACGCCACCTTTTCGGGTGCTTTCCACCGCCATCGTGGTCTCTTTTTTTTCACATCCCCTCTTAGCAGTCCTGCAATAATTAAAATATCATTCACATTCATTGACCTTTTCCTCAAGGTTCATTTACATCACATATTCATACTTATGAGTTTGCCATAGTCCTTGGCTAGTCCAGTTATATTTACAAACTGGGGGAAACAAGGTGTTACAATTCCCTCCCCCTTAAAGGGAACATCGTCCTCGATGTTCTTATATACTAACATGAATTGCATGTACAGAAGTAAACAAAATTGGATATGCCTGTTTCATGGCATCTTCCATCTCCCATGTAGCCTCCTCTGGGCCAAAATGTTTCCACTGCACCTTGACCTGTGCAATGGTTCTATTCCGGAGCTGGGTTTCCTTTCTATCCAATATGCATTGGGGTTCTGGTAGAAATTCTCCCTCCGGTTCCACCTGGATCACAGACCAGTCAATTATATGATTAGCATCATGTACAT
>JZKD02S1143837.1:106036-119999 GCA_000966675.3 Picea glauca | reverse complement strand
CCTTCTCGCCCTTGGGAAAGTATTTCCATGGATTTTGTTGGTGGTTTACCTATGTCGAGAAGAGGTCATGATTATCTTTATGTTGTGGTTGATCGTTTTAGAAAGATGTGTATTTAGATGCCATGTAATAAGCAGGTAACAGCAGAACAAATGGCACAGTTGTTCTTTCAAAATGTTTGGATGCGTTTTGGTTTTCCCAAGTCCATTATTTCTGATCAGGATTCTCGATTTGTTGGAAGTTTTTGGTCGAGTTTGTGGGCACTTATGGACACCAAGTTGAAAAAGAGCACAACGTTTCATCCACAAACAGATGGTCAGACAGAGGTGGTAAATCGTACAATGGTACATCTTCTTCGTGCTTATTGCAGTAAGAATCCTAAGCTTTGGGATGAACATTTACACTACGTTCAACATGCGTACAATCGAGCTAAGCACTCATCGACTTAAACGTCGCCATTTGAGGCATGTTTTGGATATTTTCCCAAGTCACCTTTAGATTTCATCTTTGGGAAAGATATCGCTGTTGATGGGCAGTATGATATTGATCGGGCAGAGAAGTTCATTGAAAAAATTTAGTCGATACATCAGGTGGTGCAAGAGAAGTTGGAAAAGAGTCAGGCCAAGTACAAAGCAAGACATGACAAGCATCGTGTTGATCACAGTTTCGAAGTTGGTGATGAAGTGTGGCTTTAAATCAACAAGGAGAGGCTTAAAGGAGAAGGTAAAAAGTTGAAACCAATTCGATATGGTCCCTTTAAGATTGTCGACAAGATTGGTAATAATGCTTTTCGTTTAGATTTGCCTCCATATAT
This sequence comes from Picea glauca, assembly GCA_000966675.3. Classification (NCBI taxonomy): domain Eukaryota; kingdom Viridiplantae; phylum Streptophyta; class Pinopsida; order Pinales; family Pinaceae; genus Picea; species Picea glauca. The sequence goes on along the minus strand of JZKD02S1143837.1, from coordinate 119,187 downwards.
GCAGATGTATGCAGTTGTTAATGTTGAGAATTTGAAGTTGTATGAGCCTCCATTGATTGATGATTAAGGAGGGCATGTTCAGATTCTTTCCATAGATGATTTTTCTCCAGAATATCTAACAAAACTGCAGGAAGACACCATACTTGACAGGAGGATGCGAACTTCGAAGCGAGGAAATGTGGAGTATTTGCGAGTTGGTATTAAAGGGATGAATCCAAGTAAGGCCAAGTGTATTGAGGTTGGAAGGGTGAGGGAACTATACCCTCATCTTCACATAGAATAAGATAGTCTTTTGGAGGTCCAAAAGCTTCCCAATGGGGAGGTGTGATCAGGGGATCAAATTTTGCTCAATTTTCAAAGTGCTCAGAATGCGACAAAAATAGTGCCATTGCATCTATCTCGTCTTCCTGATTCTGGTGGTATATTTACTTTCTCAAACGGAGTCCGTATGGAGGAGATATCGCAATCTGTCCGCCAAGCCAAACAGGCAAAAATTTTGGATGCTGACTGTACCTATCCGTACAGTCCGTACAGTCCATACGGTAACATGGCAGGGCCGTACCGTCCATATGATGACATGTCAATGGTGACATGGCATACGGTGATTGGTTGACTACTGGCGAATCGGGAGCTGACATGTGTCTTGTTGATGACGAATGGTATGAGGGAACGTGGCCCAATGCATGGGCGCCACATGTCCCTCGTCGGTTGGTTTATATTTGTTATGTAAAATTGTATGTGGGAGTTCGTGGGGTTCGACCCCTGGACCTCCCCCTCTATATAAGCCTTAACAAGCATCCGCCTACCATTAGACCACCGTATGTTTCTTAACATGTATGCGGGGGTTAATTTATTTAAATTAACATATATGTGTAAGTGGAAAGGGGAATGGGCCGGGGCCTAGCCTCGACCCATGGTTCCATTGAATAAACATACGACCGTGTTATATTATGTTGCGCGCAGGGATTAAACATAGCCGGGAGTTCTATTTTGTAACTGGTGTATTATATATGTAAATGATTGTGGGAACAGGGTTTATGACCCTTGGTCATATGTTGTGTGCCACATGCCCGTAGCTCGGAGCGCGGGAAACAGTTCACACGGTTTTCAAATGGAGTTAACCATTTTTTAACAAAGCGCGCGGTCCTATGGCCATACGCCCAGGTGCCGAGGCGGTTAGGGGTTGGAGGCGCCCTAACCGTCCTACGGTTTGCATCGTTGGCATGGTTGCGCCCGGTGCTGGGTTTTTGTGCTTAAAAGAGTGTGTGAGCCAGGTTTAATGAAGGGGGGTGCAAATTGTAGAATCAGAGACAACAAGCTTAGAGAAGGAGACTTCCAGGAGGCCTATCTTTCTCATTTTTCGACCGATTGAGGTGCTGAAAGAGCCCAGACAGGGGTTTTGGGACGCTGGGAAGCCATTGGAGTAGTCAGTTTGTCAGTTTGAGCATTATAAGACATGTTTTTGAGAAATTTTGAGCAATTAATAATAATGATCCATTGGAAGCTGGACCAGGAGATGTAGCCCATAAGAGGGGTGAACTCCTTTATCAATTATTGTGTACATGTGTTTATGTTCAATGTTTATGCTACTATCTATGTTTATTTTGCATAAGTAATCCTTAATTTATGTGTTGCAAATTGATCCTGTTGCTTTAAACACATAACATTTAACTTGCAATAATTATTCAAGTTTTTCAAGTCTTCTTCAAATTTTAGATCACTTCTTTTCTCTTCTATGGCACACATTAATACTTCTCGATAGTCAACTTCTGCTTCTTCAATTTCTTCTTCGACTTCTTCATATTCTTCTTCAGCTTCTTCATATTCTTCTTCGGAGTCTTCTTTGTCAGAGTCTTTTACTGCCATGAATAGAACTCTTCATGTCTCACTGTCACTGACTTCATCTTCATCTGATGATGAGATGTCTTCTTTGGTGCATAAGCTTTTCTTAAAATTTTTATTTGTAGTTCTTTTTCCTTTATATGTGTGTTTTCCTTTTGAGTAACCTTCATCATTTCTCTTTTTCTTATGAGGACATTTGTTATCAAAATGACCAATACCATCATAATTAAAACAAATTAAAGGAAGCTTATCTCTATACCAACCATCGGTTCCCTTGTTCAGTCTTTTGACGAAGTTGGCCACTTCTTCATCATCTTCTGAGACGTCACTGATGTTGTTATATTCTTCTTCTTCCTTTTTCTTTTTCTTTGATATTTTGGATGCTTTGAATCCTGCTTATTTTGCATCTGGATTATCCTGTTCAGTTCTCATTTCATATACCATGAAGATTTCATGTAGTTCATCCATGCTTATTGAGTTTAGATCCGATATTTCTTCTAGTGTTGATATATTAGGGTTAAATCTCATAGGAAGAGATATTATTACCTTTTGAACAATTACATATTCTTCGATTTCTTCTCCCAATCCTATGATTGCATTCACTATTTCATCGACTCGTAAGAAGTAGGCTGCAATATTCTCATCTTCCTTCATTTTTAGTTGTTTGAACTTACCTCTATAAGTTTGAATCTTTATTGCTTTGACTTTTGTATCTCCTTTATAAATATTTCAAAGCTTGTCCCAAATATATTTAATGGATTTACAATGTGAAACTTTGGTGAATACCGTATCACTAAGACCATTCAAAAGTGCATTTTTGGCTTTGGAAATATTCTCACCGAGTTTCACTGCTTTGTCATTTGTTGGTGGAATTGCTGGTATTTTGTATCCATCTACAATTGATTGTCAAACTTGAAATCCCTGTGCCTGTATATATGTCTTCATCCTTATGCTCCAAAAAGCATACTTTTGTCCATCAAACTGTGGTATTCCATTTTTATACAAGTTGGTACTCTCCATGATCTACCTTTCAATGGTTAAACTGATTTTTGAAGGAACCTGCTCTGAAACCAATTTTTTGGATTACTCAGAGGGGGGGTGAATCAGTAATAGCGTAATTATAATATTTTTTCTTCAATTAATCCAAGTGTTATATCAATGTAGAATTATTATCCAATAATGAGCAATAAGAAATGAACAATCAAACACATACACAATACACCAATGTTTTACGTGGAAACCAAAATCGAGAGAAAACCATGAAATTCTTTTTCTTATATGTCTTGAAGAATTACATTCATTGGAAGCACCAACTTCCTTTGTTTTTCAGCTGCAACTAGAAGGAAGCTCCAACCCCCTAGTTTCTCAGGCTACAATCTGAGGGAAGCTCCAACTCCCCAATTCTTTGGCTACAACTAGAAGGAGGCTACAACCCCCTATATTCTCCAGATACAACCACCTGTCATTGCCCAATCCAACCACCCTAAAATAGAAGTAGAATGATGGAACCACTGTCACACTATCACTGTGAGATATACTGCTGTAAACATGTACCAATAACATGAACCATGCATCAACCTGTACCTCAACCTGTAATCAACCTGTACCATAAACAAGTGCATCAACCATGCACCAACTTGTATCATAAACAAGTGCATTAACCATGCACCAACATGTACCAAACAATCTGTAATCAACTTGTACCATAAACAAGTGGAACCAACCATGTACCAAGTATTACCAATCATTTGTCAACTACTCATCAATTATGACTCATCAATATGTACCAACATCATCAACTATACACGTCATGTATGTGCCAACTCATCAACTACTTGTCTCAACCATGTACCCAACTTGTACCTCAACCAAAAGCCCTCATCAATTTCATCATCCAAATATGATTTATAAATATGTAATAGACCTGGTGTATCTACTCACATACCTGAAAACCTTCCTTAACGTTAAACAACAAGAGACTAGCATTTACATCAAACTTTTCTTTAGTCTCACATGACTAGTTTTGGATTAGTCAACAACCCTAACTTGAAATAATCATAACTTTGTACCTATAATGAATAAAGATATGAAACCGATACACAATGTTCTTTAGTGTGTTTTATTCAATTCCTCCATGCTTCACTACTTGGAATCTCTCAAAAAAGTAGTTATAGAAAACATGTCATACCTTGTTGAATTCTGGCTTACTCTAGAGAGTGACCTTGTAGAGTGTGCTCCGCACAGAATATTTCTTGAATCGATCTGAAAAATTTACAAAACATACTAAATACTGTACTATAACCAACACATTTTGTATTACTAAATTTGGATTTTTTATGAAGGCGTTATGACGTTTTTACCCGAAACACCTGTTTTTGACTAGTTTCAGGAATAGCCACAAACCCTACTTTCCACAGAGTGTAACTCCCAAAATACAACGACCCACAGGCTGAATTTTTTACCACATATACTTGGATATGTTTCCTCAATGGAATATAAATTTCACTATTTGAATCATTGTAGAAAAAATAGTATTACGAAAATGGTGAGATGACCTGTAAATAACATACCTTAGAAAGCATCATCAAAAGAATTTATCCTTCCTTGAATTCTGGCCTTCTTTTTTTCACCTTCCCTCATAAATTTGGCTTAGACATCCTTTGGTTACCTCATACACCAATAGGTATTCAATAGTCTCAATTTTTTCTAAAATGAGACGGCCTTGCCTCTTATTTATACTCTCCAAGTAGCTTCCTTAAAAATATCTTATAGGTCACTTTGCCCACTTTCCTTATTTTAGGGTTAACTCACTTCTAATTTATCCATTAAATTTATTATTTAAATAATTTATTTTTTATTCAATTTGAATTATAGTACACTCATCAATTCACTTTATTATTTACCTTCTAAAATCTCTTAAACCACTTTGACTACTTTGACTTTTTGGGGCTTCTAGATGACATAAGAGGGTCCTCCAACTTCATAAGGCCATAACTCTCAAACCATGAGGAGTTGTGTGACGTTCCACATACCACCAGAAATGGAATGACATGTACCATCCATATATAATAGTATTACCTACAAATATATCAAAACACATACTATTATCCATCAAACAAACTTGGTTCCATTACCCAAACCTGGGTTCTCCAACTTCTCATGGCCATAACTCTCTAACCGTGAGGATTTATGTGACATTCCACATACCACCAGAAATGGAATGAAAAGCACTATCCATCTAGGATAGTTTCAATGACAAATTCACCAACCTTCATCTCATTATTCCATAAATAAGCATGGGTTATCTAACCATACTTCTAGGATAACTCAATCCACAAAGTGTCTTCCAGTGAGGGATTTCACCAGAAGGGGACAACTTTGGAGTTCATCCATTTCTACTTATTATAAACCATGAAAAGACAATAAAAATTCATATTTACATCAAACAATCTTGGGTCCATTACCCATCCTTTGTGCCACAGGGTTTTCTTCAAGGGTTGACATAGATGACAACCAACCTTAATCAACACTTATAGTGCTTGTATTATCACAATAGATAGTAGTAGGTTCTTCAAATACCAATTTGATATATTTTAAGGTTTGTTTCATCCATTCCACTTGTGTGAAACATTCTATTGCTGCAATATACTCAGCTTCAGTGATAGACAAAGAAATTGAGGAATGTTTCTTGCTTAATCAAGATACCAATGATTCTTCCAAAAAGAATGCTCCTCCACTTGTACTTTTTTTGTCATCTACACAACCTGCCCAATCTGCATCTGAATAGGATTTTAAAGTGAATGAATCCTTTCTAGGGTACCACAAACCAAGATCTATGTTTTCTTTCAAATACCTAAAGATTCTTTTTACAACTTGAACATGGCTTTCTTTTGGTGTTGCTTGGAATCTAGCCACCATCCCAACAACTTGCTTGACATCAGTTCTGGAAGTTGTTACATAGAGTAAACTCCCAATCAATGATGTGTAGTGTTTTGTATCTATAGCTTTGGACTCATATTCCTTGCTTAGTTTGCATCCAACTGTCACAGGTGTACTAATAGGTTTTCAATCCTCTAATTGGATTTTCCTAAGAATATATTTAACATACTTGGATTGATGTATAAAGAATCCTTTTTTGGACTATATTATTTGTAATCCAAGAAAGAAATTCAGTTCACGAAGGACATTTCAAATTCTTGTTGCATCCTTCTAGAAAATTCCTTACTCATTTTTTCATCATCCCTACCAAATATAATATCATCAACATATACTTCCACAATAATCATGTTATTACCAACAATTTTACAATAAATATTGTTGTGTGTTGATCCTCTTTTGAGGCCTTGTTTTTTTAAATAAGAATCTAGCCTTGCATACCATGCTCTGGGTTCTTGTTTTATCCCATAGAGTGCTTTATTTAATTTACATACATAGTCTCCTTTGTTAGTTAATTGGAATCCTTATGGTTGTTCAATATAGACTTCCTCTTCTAAGTTTCCATTTAGAAATGATGACTTGATATCCATTCCGTACACTTTAAATTTTTTGTAGTTGGAGAAAGATAAGAACATCCTAATTGCCTCTAATATGGCTATAGGTGCATATGTTTATTCATAGTATACTCCTTCAACCCGAGCATACCCTTTACATAACAATCTGGCTTTATTCTTGATTACTTGCCCATTCTCATTCATTTTGTTTTTATACACCCATTTAGTTCCAATGACATTTTTATTTTTTGGTCTTTGAACTAGTTCCCATGTTTGATTTTTTTCAATTTGGTCCAATTCTTCATTCATAGCATTGACTCAATTTTCATCTTTACATGCCTCTTTGATTGAGCTGGGCTCAATTTGTGACAAAAGTGCTAATTTTTTCTGATACAATAGATGTCTTCTTGTTTGCACTCCATCACTTTTATTTCCAATCATCAGTTCTTCAAGATGATTCTTTTGAGTCATTCTTGAGGGTGTCTTTGTGTCTCTTCTTTGGGATTCTTCTCTTATGTCATATTCTTGAATATCTTCCTTGTCTTCACTAGTATCCATATCATCCTCTTCCTTTTCTATTTTATTCTCTTCTACTTCTTCTTCTTGTGTACCAACTAACTCATCATCATCTTCATCTTCATTGTCAAGTATAGTCTCTTGATGTTTGATCCTTATCATTTTTAAATAATCCACCTTGACATCTGTACTCTCAACAATCTTATGTAATCTAATATTATAGAATCTGTATGCTTTATTGGTAGAAGCATATCCAAGAAATATACCTTCATTATATATAGCATCAAATTTTGTGAGATTCTCATCAAGCCTTTTGATGTAGCACTTACTTCCAAAGACCTTGAAGTATTTTACTGAAGGAGCTCTTTCAAACCATAGGTCATAAGGATTCTTATTATTGTTAATCCTGAGCTGACCTCTATTCAATATGTATACTACAGTGCTTACAACTTCCCTCCAATATCCATTAGATAATTTTCCTTCATTGAGCATAGTCTGTGCAGCCTTTTGAACTGTTCTATTCCTTCTCTCAACTATCTCATTTTGCTAAGGTGTTCTGGCAGCAGAGAATTATTTTTTTATTCCATGGGTTTCACAGAAGAGGTCGAACTCTTTTGAGGTGAACTCACTGCCATTGTCTGATCTAAGACACTTGATTTTTGTCTCTTTTTCATTTTCAACAAGGGTCTTAAAATCTTTGAATTTGTTAAGTGCTTCTGATTTTTCCTTAAGAAAACATACCCAACCCATTCTAGTAAAGTCATCAATGAACAACATAAAGTAGGACTCTCCTTGCAAACTCTTGGTCCTTGTAGGTCCAGAGAGGTCAGTGTGAACAAGATCTAAAGGTTTTGAGGTTGATTATTCTTTTGTTTCGAACCTTATTATAGTTTTCTTCCCTAGTTGACAGTGTCCACACATAGGAATTGAGGGGTTTGCCATCTTTGGCAAGTTTCTTACTGCCCCAAGTTTCATATGCTTTGAGCACCCACTGTCATCATACCAGAGATCTTCTTTATCTTGAGTTTTCAAGTCAATAAGACATTCCTCTTTTCATGTTTTTTCTTTCCAAATATTCTTTTTCTCTCTGATGAACTTTGGTTTTTTTGAGACTTCCATTAATCTGCAACTATTGGCCTTATGTCCATAGTTATGACATATGAAGCATTATATGTCCCTTTCTTGTAGAGGTGCAAAGTATTTATAGTTTCTTCTTTTAACTTGATTTAATGTTTGGTTATATTTAAGGTTATAGTTCGTAACCCTCAAAATTTTCCTTCTATGTGCTTTGCAATTCATAACTGTGTGACCGAAATTAGAGCATGCAAAGCAATAACCAAGGAAAATGTGAGGATACATGTTTTGATAAAATTTCTTTGGTGTTGTCTTATATTCCTTCTTTATGGGTGGAAGTAGTCCTCTGGAGTTCTGATCATTACTTGTCTTCTCTTCATCTTTTTTCTTGAATGTACTAAAGAGAGCAACTGCATAAGATTTTGAGTTAACTTGGTTTTCTTCTTGAGAATAACCTATTCCATTTTTATTACCTGAATCCCTTTGTGTGGTAATAATATTATCTAATATTTTAGATCTATTTTCATATCTTGTTTGAATGAGTTTTCCATCAAGTTCTTTTCTTAGGTGAACTATTTATGCCTCCATTCTTTCACAGGTTATTTGTTTTTCTTTAAGAGTTTTTTCCATACTTTCTTCCATCCTATTTGCTTATAGGATTTGGTTTTTCAGGTTGCTCATGAGTTTCTCCATCTCTTCTTCTTTTTGTTCAATCACAAAACATTTCAGTTGTCTATATCTGGTTTTGTATCTTCTTAATTCATCCAAGAAACTGAGAAGTTCTCCTTCCATATTAACCTGTGATTCAACTTTTGAATCTTCTTCATGCTTAATTTATTCTATCTCATTAGGCTCTTCAATAAATAGAAAAGGGACTTCATCATCATCACTATCAATAGACTTTGATGAACTGATTTTTTCTTCTTTTGAATAAAAATTATTTTTCCCTTTGTAGACTTTTTTCTTGTAGTTGGGTTTTTCCTTCTTCTTGCATTGTTTATTTTTGTCCTCTTCATCTTCAGGGTCCTCCTTGGGATAGGGACACTTGGAAGAAAAATGGCCAAACTTTCCACAATTAAAACATTTGAAAGGCAACTTGCCTTTGTACTTCCCTTATCCTTTCTAAAGTTTTTTAATAAAATTGGTTTCTTCTACATCAGATTCTTCATAATGGTTGGGTTGAGGTTTTTTCTTCTGATTTTTTTCTTCTTGAGCACCTTGAATGTTGCCTCTCTTTTTGGAAGGTTCTCATGTCCTAATCTTAACTCATAGGCTGTGAGGATTCCATACAATTCATCCATAGTGAGTTTATCTAGATTTTCGCGATCTTCAAGAGTGGACGCTTTAGGATTGTATAGAATAGGTAGTGTTCTTAGTATTTTTTCAACTAGATCATTGTCTGACACTTCTACTCCCAATCCTTTGATTGCATTAGCAATATTATCAACTCTTTCAAAGTACTCTGAGATATTTTCTTCATCCTTCATTTTTAGACCTTCATATTGTACTTTGAGAGTTTGGAGTTTGGACCTCTTTACCTTGGAATCTCCTGCATATATTGTTTCCAATTTATCCCAGAGTTGTTTTGCATTATTACAGTTTAGTACTTTAGAAAGGATTTTCTTACTCAGTCTAGATTGTAGTGTGTTTAAGGCCTTTGCATGTTCCCAAAAACAATTCTTGTCTTCTTCCTCTATGGGAGGGGATTTTGGAACATCATATCCCTTTTCAACTAATGTCCATACTTCCAGTCCAATGGACATCGGATATATTTTCATTCTAACACTCTAGAAGACATAATATTCACCATCAAATAGGGATATTTTTTATGACATCTTCAACTAATGATCCATTTTGATGTATATTTCTCTTCAATTGATTTAAACCTTTTGTGAAGAGACCTCACTCTAATACCAATTGAAGGATCAGATCATGTCACTAAGAGGGGGGAGGGGAGTGAATCGGTGACTCAATATTTTTTCAGTTTTTCTTTTGTTAATGCAAACAAAAATTTTAACACAATATTTATCGTGGAACCCAATTGGGAAAACCAAAAACACTTTTCTATTAAGTGAAAAATTTTGTTTTACATTTACATAGATGGAAGATGTTCTTCCTTTTAGATCAACACCAACTAATCAGGATGCACCCACACCCTTTGTCACCAGCACCAACTGGTAGGAGGCTTCGACCCCCTGTTTAGTCAGCTACAACTAAAAAGGAAGCACCAACTCCCCTGCAGGCACCAAACTTCCCATGCACCACCCAACCACCCTTATTTTTTGAATCTGGAAAAATTATGTATCATGTCTTCATTGCATCTCACTCTGCTTATGTGATTTAATTTATCTTTTGATTCAGACTACAAAGACACTTTATTCTCACCTTTCTTTCTTGTTTATATAATCTTCAAAATGATGTGAGATATAACGCATTGTGTCCTTTTGTTTGGACCATCGCACCTCTTCATTTAAATTAACCATAATCTTTTTTAATCCTATAGAAATCAAGTTTTGATGAGGCGCTTCCTTCAAAACATTACATATCACCGACGACACAAAACCAAGGTCTTAACAGCTTAAGATATGTATAATATTTTTTTCTTTTATTCTCTTTATTCCATATGACCACAGGTGGTGACCTGGTGCTAGGCCAAATGAGTGCTTGATCACTTATCTGAATCAACAGTCATGTTTTAATCTCCTAATTAGATGGACAGTTCTCATTTACTTCGGGTCTTCGGGGGTTCAGATAATCGTTGCTCCATTTTCCTCCGGAGTGATCACCTACTGAATAAGTCATAAAATGGTGGATACCACTTGTTGTCGGTTAACACTTCCACTTACACTATCCTTGCACTATAATTTATCAATGGTTGATAATTCTCTCAAAGTATTCTTCAGATTGGATGACTCATGTCCACTTCAGGATTTCGAATTTTGGGACTTCGGGACTTAGGTCATTGGCTGGTGGTGAAACTCCCAAAGTAAAACTCTTGGAGTGACGTAACTTTCTGATGTGACTTGTTGACATGGCACGGGTCGAGTGGTTGCCACATGTCACTTGTATTCATGATTTAAATGTACCTTTACTATTGATTTCATCTTGACACTTATCATTATCTGACTGTGCCATGTGTCTGTGTTGACATGGTCTGCTGATGTAGATCTCCCAATGTGGCTCGTATTCTTCTCCTTGATATAATGGTCAGGATACTTCCCGAAGTGTTCCTTTGATCCAACAACTCATATCCACTTCAATATTTCGGCCTTCGTGACTTTGGGTAATTCAATTTCTCCACTTCCCAGTTCTCCCGAAGTGAGATTCCCAGAAGTGTAATCTCCTCACAACTTTTAACCCGAAATGAATTTTTTTCATTGATAATGATATTAGATCAATGACTCGATCTGTCTGTGATGCTCCTTTTCCTTCGTTTAAATAAAATGGCTCCTCTTCTTTGTTTATCCTATCTTTCCACTTTAAAGTGATCCAATGGCTATCGAGAATTCAAGTATTCGAGATATCAACCCTTTTGCCTTGCTTATCCTATCCTTCCACTTAAACTTGATCCATTAGTCGAGAATGGTCCCGGAGTAGATCAACGATCAAGGATGATTGTGGGGTCCTCAACTAGAAAGACGTTTAAAACTATCGTCGATTTCCACAATGGAAACTGCTCTTTGGTAGTGGAACTAATGCCAACCGTAGATCTATTGATGGGTGACCATCAATGGTCAATGTAGATTCTAGAACCATAACTTGCGTTTGATTTATCCCATCGACCAAACTCCGCAATTGAAGTTGTGTGATTGTTGGTGGATCAAAAATAGTCATCGATCTTTGAATCTATAAGATCTTACAATCTAGACTAATTTTTGGATTGGAAATAGTGTGTTTTTTAACTCTCCCTTCGCGCTCTGCAATCAATCCCTTCCCTTGATCTAGCTTGCATATCTGACGGTCACAACTTGATCTGATCATTGACCAATCCTCCAATGGCCCTTAAGCCCACGATTACTCATATGACCAACATCTGTTACATGAGACGATCAACACGGTCAATTTCTTAATCAAATGGTTACTAAGGCTTCTCACCTTTTCCTATGCATTGATCAATGTCTCAATATTTCCATCGATCCCGACAACATTTATACAATGCACTCTTCCTTATGAGCTTTGATCTTCATTCGCTAACCCTCCTGAGCTTTAATCTCTACATACCGTCCTGTTGTTTGACATCAATGAAAACACATTAATGACACTATGTCCAACAACAAAAAAATTGCCCATACCCTTTGAAGTCTCATACAAAGGTGATTGGACCACATCCTTCAATTAGAAACTTTCTAGTTAAAAAATAATTAGGACATAAAAGAGAAAATTGAATGACCACACTCCACAAATATGACCTTGAAATCAAACCAAAAAAATTTGTGATAGAACAATTTTTGTGTAAGTTAGTTGTTGATTCATAAGATTCCCAAGTGATCAAAGTGGTTCGAAGAATGAACTAGAGGTAATAAATGAAGTTTTGTATATACTAGCACCTAATGTTTCATGGTATAATGACATCAATTACTATTTGACTCATGGTACCTCTCCTAAATCCTTAGAACCTAAGAAAATGAGAGATTTAAGGTCAAAATCATCCAAATACCATCTTATTCATGGAGCATTGTTTAGGAAGAATCATGATATTTTCAGATTTCTGTGGTGAGTAGTTTCGAGATTAGTTGCCGGATAATCCACAGTTGGTGTCATTTTTGTCATCGACGTTTCGAATCTGAATCGGGATTCATCATCAGGACTAATCATCAGTTACAAAGCTTGCTGATCTTCGTCAATTAATAGTAGATGCAGGACAGTTTTGAAATTTGTAATTAGGTCGGCTAGTTGTCAAATTTTTAAAACTAAAAATTCAATTTTAGCGTTTAGTAAATGAGTTAATTAGGTTATACTTGGTTGAATTATTAATAGTACTAGGGTTTCATGTTTTGATTATAAGTTTAGTTTGTTTTAGTTTTAAGAATAAATTTTAGTGATTAATTTTTAATAGTACTAGGTTTTGATTTAGATTTAGTGATAATAGTGATTAGATTTAATTAATAATGGTACTAGGTTATTTATTTAGATTTAATAATAATACTAGGTTTAATATGAGTGATTATAAGTTTTGTTTGATTTAGTTTTAAGAATTAATTTTAGTGATTAATTTTTAATAGTACTAGG
>JZKD02S1143837.1:91606-106026 GCA_000966675.3 Picea glauca | reverse complement strand
CCCTCGAAGAGGCAAGTGAACAGGAGAGGATCCCTTCCATAATAGGATCCATTGTACGGTGTTGCCCTACCCTAAGGGTTTGATAGTAATAAAGAAGATTTTGCATATTGTTCTTTTATATATCTTGTGGTGATTTTGTATTCAGTCTTTGGTTCTTAACAGATTCGAATCCTTTTTCCTTGAGAAATTCAGAGATGATAAATCTCCTGAAGTCCTAATCATGGAACTCTCTAGTTTAAATATGAACCCCAAAGAAAAGATAAAAGAATTTAATCAAAGATTCCCAACATTATAGAATCGAATCCCCACGGACTCAATACCTATCGAAAATCTTATCGCCGCATACTACACGAAAGACTTACAACAAAACATAGCCATTTGGGTAAAAAGGCCCAAGAAAGCCATGTTGTTAGAAGCCTTCGAAGAGACGAGTCAAATTGAGAAAGATATTCTCAGCCTAAAAGACAATATCTGTAACAAGGCAGAAACTACTTCATCCTCCAAGAAGAAAATCAAAATTCTTCCTAGACCTCCCCAAAACAAAACTCAAACAGATAGTTCGGATCTAGAAAACTTACAGAAGGTCATTTAGAAGTTGTCTAATCAGGTTATAGATTTGAGAAGATCAGTTGAAGAAGCTTCTTCAAGCAAAGGGCCTTACAAACCCCCTTTCAAAAATCTTTTTCCCACAAACCGGCCTAACCAAAATTCTAAAGGCCTAAACCTAGAAAGCCTACAGTTTGCTATCCAGACAATTCTAGAGGCACATGATAACTTAGTGCCTCCCGAGATTCCTAAAGACATAGCTGAACAAGAAATAGTGGAAGAGGACGAATCCTCTCCCAACATTTTCAGACATTTTTCAGATAGCATCTTTCAAGCTAATTTCGAAACAGTGCATCCTTACAATACTAGAAGTAAAACAACAAATAAACATTTTTCTAAGATTGGGATTAATGCACCTCAAAAATAGTCCAAACCAATTGAAACCAAACAGAATTCAGTAGCTCCAAGTTTAGAGTATGATTTGATTGAGGATCTAAAAAAACTTAGAGCCAATATTTCTATGTATGAATTGTTGAAGTTTCCTTTTCTGTTGCAAAATATTGCAAAAAACAACAAAAACAACAATTTAAACAGCAACAAAGTTGTAGAAAATAGCCATAAAACACCTCAAAAGGTCTCCGCTAAAACCTCACCAGAACCTGCTGATAAACAAGACCTTACTGTAAAAAGCGCGGAAAATGTAGATAAAATAGTTCCAGGGGCTACGATTAAAAAACAACAAACTTCTGTTGTTAATACTCGCCGAAATGTTCCTCCCCTTTTGTTGACTTTTGAAATTTTCAATAGGAATGTACATAATTGTATGGTAGATTTAGGTGTAGCGTCAAATGTAATGCCTTGGTCTGTCTACCAAAAGATCAATGCTGAAGTTCAACCTTCCAATCTTAAGATTATTCAGCTTGATCGGACCAGTGTTAAAGTAATAGGTGAATTAAAAGATGTACTTATCAGATTTCCTAAAACCCATCAAATCATTGATATTATTGTTGTTGATATCCCTGAAGTATATGGCATGTTTTTAAGTAGAGATTGGTCTGAACAACTACATGGTTATTTTGCAATAGATTGGTGTCACTTGTGGCTGCCAGAAAATGGAAAGCCCAACAAAATCAAGGTCAATTGTGGGCGTTATCTCAAGCTTACGGTAACTGATTTAAATGACCCTAATGAACCATTTACTGCTTCTTCCAACTCACCTGAAATACAGATCATAGACACTTTTTTCGGCAATTTCATGGCTGGAACTTCTACCATTACTGACCCGGAACAATAGTCTGAAATTACGACATGCACACAATCAACAACCCTCTCTTAGTGGTCACCTACACCGGATGAAAATCAGATTTGGTCTCTGTACTTCGATGGATCTAAATCGAAGGAAGGAGCCGGTGCAGGATGTGTGATCATTGATCCAGCAGGTAACAAAACTTTGATCGCTTGCCAGGATGAGGCACTCCTACAAGGTCTCAGAAACGCACTAGATTTGAGGATTCAGAATTTGATTGTCTTTGGTGATTCAAAAATTATGGTTAGACAGGTAAAAAATTATATCCACTATTTATCTCCACACCTGAAAAGCTATCAGACTAAGGTATGGAATCTAATGAACAAATTTTATGTGTTTAACATTAATTATATTCCAAGATTGAATAATTTTGAGGCTGATTTGTTAGCTAACGTCGCCTCAAAAAAATTTCCTGCAGAAGGCGTTTCTCTAAATGCATTTTCCGTCGAGTTGTTGTTTAGACCATCCATTTCAGACAACATCACAAATTGGAGAGTCTTCGATGACGATCAACAAATCATCAATTTTCTGCACATGGAAGAGACTTTCCAAGACGCAGTTATCGACGAAGGTACCCACGACGAAAACCTTTGCGATTTTACAGTAATACCAAATCCAAGATCCCTGGAGTCTACATCGGATATGATAAACTCTATCCCAAAATCTATGGTTAGATTAGAAAATTTTTATGATCTTCATGATAAATTCAAAAAATCAGTGAATTGTAAAACGAATAGTTCTTCCTTGACACATGAAAAAGTAAATTTAGTAACTAAAGATAACCCATAGTGTATCAATTTGGGGTTGGGATGTTCTAAACAAGAAAAGATAGCATTTATTAAGTTGTTTAAGGAATTTAAAGATGTCTTTGGATGGACATACGATGACCTAAAGACTTTTGATCCTAACATCATACAACACATTATTCCCATGAAACCCCAGACCCAACCTTTTCAACAGAAGTTAAGAAATATGCACCCAAAACTTGAACCTACAGTCAAGAAAGAATTAAACAAACTCCTGAATACTAAAATAATCTTCCCAGTAAGACATACACAATGGGTCTCTAATCTTGTCCCTGTAAGGAATAAGAGTGGTGAAATCCGACTATGTGTCGATTTCCAAAATTTAAACCGAGCGTCTGATAAAGACAACTACCCTGTTCCTCCCGTGGAACAGATCCTTCAACAAGTATATGGTTCTAAAATATTATCATTGCTAGATGGTTTTTCAGGGTACAACCAAGTCCTTATGTCTCCCCCAGACCAGTTCAAACCCACTTTCCATACTCCATGGGGTACCTACACTTATAGGAAGATGCCCTTTGGGCTCATAAATGTCGGTGACACCTTCCAGAGAGTGATGGATATCGCTTTTCGCAATCAATAAATCTATAGTAGTTTATCTAGATGATGTCACTATCTTCTCAAAGAATAAAGGAGATCATCTAGCCCATCTAAGATCTGTTCTACAACGATGTCGTAAGTACAGTATTACTTTAAATCCTAAAAAATCTATCTTTGCAGTAGAACAAGGTAAGCTTCTCGGATTCATTGTGTCAAATGAAGGGATGATTATTGACCCTAAAAGGACCCAAGTCATTTCAAAACTGCCCCCTCCCTCTTCCAAAAAGTCCATGCAATCTTTCTTAGGTCAGATAAACTTTGTTAGGAGGTTTGTCCCTAGTTTTTCAGAAATGGTCAGACCATTACAAAATTTAATAAAAAAGGATGTACAGTACCATTGGGGACCTCTGAAAAATCATGTTTTTGACTCAATAAAAAAGGACATAATAGACGCTCCTTCCCTAATGATCCCTGACTTTTCATGGGATTTCACTCTCTACACGTTTGCTTCTAATCGGTCTTATGCTACTGTCCTAACCCAAAAGAATGTTGAAAACAATAAAGTCTCAATTGCCTTTATGAGCTCAGCCTTTAAGGGAGTAGAAATTAATTACCCAATAGTATATCAACAAGCCTATGCTATTTTTAAAGCAGTAAAACACTTTCGATCTTATCTACTGAAATCTAGGATGAAAATCATTCTCCCTTACCCTACTGTCAGAAATTTGTTAGTACAGAAAAAATTGGGTGAAAAAAGGGAAAATTGGGTCACTTCCTTACAATAATATGAGATTGAAATCACTCTTGCTCAAATTGTGAGAGGCCAAGGTTTATGTAAATTGGTTGTTGATTCATCTATAGGACAACAAAATGAAACTGATATGTTAATTCAAGATCAACACAATCAAAATCAAATCTGTTGTGCAGAAAACCTTACCAGTCCTTGGTATGATGACATAAAATTTTATCTAATGCACGGATCAGCTCCCCATCACCTTGATCCAAAAAAGATGAGATAAATGAGATTAAAATCTGCTTCTTTTCAGCTAGTAAATGGTATTTTGTTTCACCAAAATTTCGATGGAATACTTATGCGTTGTCTTGAAAAAGATGAAGTAGAAAAAGTCTTATTGGAATTACATGCAGAGGAAGCTGGTGGACATTTTGGTGGAGACACCACTTCCCACGAAGTATTAAGAGTAGGTTATTACTGGCCTACTCTTTTCAAAGACACCCATGCCTTATGCCGCAAGTGTGTAATCTGCCAAAAGGCATCTGAACGAGTACATAAACCAACATTCCCACTGCAACCAGTTTCAGTAGACTCCCCTTTTTAGCAGTGGGGCTTGGATATTATAGGCCCAATCAATCCGACATCCTCACAGAAACATAAATACATCATAACAACCACAGATTATTTCACCAGATGGTCTGAGGCTGCCCCATTAAAAGTGGTAAACACCAGCCAGGTAATATATTTCCTAAATGAAAATATTATCACTCGTTTTGGTATCCCTAAATGCCTAGTATTTGATAATGCTTCCTATTTTTCATCTCTTGAAATGAGTGATTTTGCTTTAGAAAAAGGAATAAAGTTAAAGTATTCCGCCAGCTATTACCCCCAAGGAAATGGTTTGGCTGAATCAACTAATAAAAACCTGATCAAGATCATCAAGAGAACAGTCTCCGAAAAACACAAAAACTGGCATAACGCACTATTTAATGCAATCTGGGCTGATAGGGTAACTCCTAAAACTATTGTCGGTAATTCCCCCTTTTTCCTCGTTTACGACAGGGAAATGATTCTTCCACCGCATGTCCTTCTTCCATCTCTACAGTTATCACAGAAGGTGAAAGAAGAAATCTGTCCTCCCTTGGAAAGTCGGATTAACACTTTGTTAAAGTTAGAGGAAGTAAGAGCTCAAGCAAAACGAAAATTGGATCAACATTAACTCATTGTCAAAAACTGGTTTGATTCGAATTCTACCTCTTAAAGAAATTTTGAGGTAGGCGATCTTGTCCTTAAGTGGGAAAAACCTCATGAGGGGAAAGAAGAACATACTAAGTTTCAAAACCTGTGGTTGGGACCATTTTTAATTGCTGAAAAAATAGGTCCCAGTTCTTTTCACCTGTAGAATTTAAAGGGACAGCCAGACACCTTCCCAGTGAATGGCCAAGCTCTCAAAAAGTATTTTACCTGACGACTCCCCCATACACCTTTTGTAAATATTTTTTGTTTTGGTTTCCTTGTTGTTTGTTTTCCTTTGCTGGTTTGTTTTTGTTTTCATTTATTTTTATCGGTCCTTCTTTTTGAAACAAACATGCCTGCACCACAGGCTAGCTCAGACAAAGAAAACAAAATACTTCCCATCGAAAATAGTTGCTAAAGGTAGTCAGAACATTAATTTTTGTATTTGTATGAAATTGTAGCCTGGTTAAAGATGACTTTTTGTTTGAAAGGCGTTTTCTTGGTTTCAATCTGTACTTGAAAGTATTCACAACCATATTTAAAAATCTTTTTATGTTGTCCCTGTTCTTTAAGAGAGAAACTCAATGATGTCTCCTTGTTCTTGAAAATTAGTTTTATTAATGAACTATTTTTGGATCTTGATAAAGGTCAGCACGAAAATTTTTAAGGTCTGTGATATATTAAGGTTTGTTTAAAACTGGAATTTTCAGCGTCACCCTGCTCTGTTGAATATCTTTAAAAAATATGCCAGAATGTGAATAATGTCTTAGAGAGATGTGGGAAGTATTTGTAAACTCATCAGGACACTGAATAGGTCTCATGGCAGTGGGTAAATACATGCATGACTCCAAGACAACTTCGTCGGGGTACTGAATAGGCCTGTTGGTAGCAAAGCAATGTCAGGTAAAATAAAATTCTCAGATATGAATTTCATTTTGGCCCTAAGCGTCCTTCGTTTTGATTTGAAATTTATTGATAGGATACATACGTCAGAGTGGGTTAATTGACATCCCTGTCGAGGCTATGAATGCCTGCTGGTAGAAGTGGCCCTGTCAATAGTATTGGAGACATTGACATAAATGTCATGGCTTTCTTTTTCCAAGTTATTCACCAGTTTTTGTTTCTTTAAAAACAAAAGTTATCTGAAACTGGACTGCATCATGATTATTTAAGATGTTCAAATGAATTTTTAGTTGTTCTTCGATTGGAATTTTTTAGATTTCTCTAACCTAAACTCATTTGTATTACAGAGATAATTGCTTCTCCCAGCATGTCACCATTGTTGGCAGCCCAACGATTTTCTTAACTATGTCAGTTAAACGATCTATATAGCTGCCTAACTAGGGTCATGAATTTTTATCACTCTTCATGAGTAGTTTCCGAAATGACAATTGTAAGTTGTCTCTTTTCCCTATTGTATATTCATGCTTTGTTTTCATGACTGAAAGCATGAAAACTTGCAACTGTGATTACCATTATGTTTTAAAATTTCATTGAAGGCAAATTGTTCATATAGTTTATTATGGAGTTTTGATTCCTTGCCATGAATATGTTACTCTCTTTGTTTTGATCCTTTCAATTCCAAGCATGCTTAAGAGATTGATGGTTTTATGAACAAAGGACCCCCACAATTTGATTTTTTTTATGGTTTTGGTTTGATTCTTGGCTACGTTTCTTTTACAAAACTTTTGGTTTTTCGATTTTTGACTTACCCAAACTTTGTGATCAAACCCATGATGTGTGCACTTATTTTCGTTTTAATGCTTTGGTCCTAGCTCGTACTGAATGCAAAGGTGGCATATGATTTTCAGACTGCCATCATTTCTAAGGATGGCCTTGGGCTTCACAAACCTTCTTCGCATGCATTTCAATTAAATGTCCATCCCATCGTATGAGTATTTAAAACGTTCATTGTTGGGCTCGGGGTTATGGCTCTGTTTTGTTTTCATAAACCCTCCCTATATGTTGTGTTTGTTTGATTACCCTCCCATCCAATATGGCTCCTGTCATGAGAATTGAACCAAATGGTATCCAAACCCTGCTCTTATACGACGATGCTAAAGGAGATTTGGAGAGAAGTGGTTGGCTCGTTTTCATTAAGAAGTTTCAGGGTTTCAATTTATAGGTTTCCCAAGAATTTGCTTTCTCCTTTGATGGTTGTAGAGTGAAAGTTGGTGATGTGCAACTGGATGTTACCGAGGCGTTTTTGAGTCCAGCCATAGGGTTACCAACAAGTGGTCAAAGGTGGTTTAAAAACGCAAAAGTGGAAGAAGTTCCTTGGACCCTGTTGTTTACATCTTGGAAAATAACAAGTTGTGATAAAGGTATGCCCATTTCATTCCTAAAAAATCGGTGGCATGATTTACTCGCAATGGTAAATAAATTTGTTACCTATGAGGGACGTTTCAGGCTCGTAGTTTTGTACCATTTACGTCTTCTTATGATTTTTATGGGTTTCTCGTTGAATATGCTATATTACTTACTCAGGAGTCTTTATAAAATGGGGAAAAGATACAAGAAACAGTGGTTAGACTCTATCCTTTTTCATCACGGCCTAGTTAAAATCCTTCTCATACATCAATTAGAGTCACAGAATGACAACTGGGATTCGTTCATAACCCAAAATGGATATGGTAACCCTGATATGGGTGAGGTAGATAAACTCGTGGTTGAGGAAACCCTTGTCCACCCGATGACATCTCTCTCACCTCCCTAGAATCATGTCTCTTCCCCTAACAACGAACCCTTGATCAATCCCAAGGTCATTCAATAGGCCTGTCAACAGATTACACATCCAACTGGCTGTGTTAAAAACTTAAAGAAACCTACAGGGAAGAAATCTAAAAGCAGTGTTGATATAAATTTTAAGAACAAAAGGGCTGGGAGATTGATATCGCGAAGTCTTCGTGATAAGACGAATTCTCATGCAAACGCGATTAGCATGATCGAGGTTAATGAGAGTTCTGACTCTGAAATAGACAAATTCCTTGCAGAGGAAGACCCTTTGTCATTCGATTCACACCATGATCAACCCTATAACTTTGTCGATAATTTACCTCCTTGTTTGAAAGACAATCCAGATTTTCTTGGTGTCAATCTTTGCAATGAATCTACTATCCATATGGAGGGCACCCTGGTCCACAATCTTTTTTTTTCTAATGCAACCACCACACAGTCAAAGTGTGAGGTCTGCCTATCATGGATTGATAGATATTATACCGATATCCAAATTCTACAGTCACGGGTTAAGTCTTTAAAAGATCAGGTCGATGTTTTAACAAGTGAAAACCGCAGGCTTGAATCTGTCATCCAAGGAAAAGAAAAACGTATGAAGACCACAGGTCATGTGATATTTAAAAACATTGAGGCTGCTATAGCCATTGTAAATTCCAAGGTTTCATGATACGATTTGATTTCATGGTTAGAGGTATGATCTCTTAAATTAATAGCATGTTTGTTTTTCATTCTTAAGTTAGATTATTTGGTTTGTTGAATAAACTATATTTCATTATTAAATTAGTTTGTTTTGTTCATTAAATAAAATGAGATTTCATTTACTAAAATAACTAGCTACAGAATCGCAAGATTTTGTAGCTAGTTATGTTAATTCGAATTGTGTAAATTAATGACAGAAAATATATATGAAATCTTTCTATTTTCCTTTCCTTTCAGGATGTTCAGCAACCCATATCTGAGGCATCCTTGAGACCTTACAATCATGCATTTTGTATCGATAGAAATGAACTGTTATTAGTTCTAGAGGATCTAGTAGGATCAGGGTGATTGCATCCCCCTTTATTTTTGAAATAAATATTTGATCTCGGGAACATAAACAATTGTCTTTCCTGAGGCCTTTATAAACCTATGATTTTGTAAACAAAGGCATCTTGGCCTGGGGCTGAAGTATGGACAATTACACACAGACTTGAATGGAACATAATGCATATTACAGCTTTAGCTTTTGTGTATGATGTTTTAGTTTAAGTTTTGTTTATTTCGATGTGATAATACATGGTGATAGCTGTTGTCTTCATGATTTATTATGAATTGAGATAATTCATTTTTTACATGTTGTCCATATGTCATGTTTCATATATAATATAGGGTGATCATCGATTCAATTCATATTATGAGATTTATCTCTAATTTCCTGTTGAATGTTTAAATACAAGTTCTTACAAGAATATTTATTTCACTGTAGTTACTTGTAAATCATAAGATCACTGTGACTGTCTCCATTATATGTTCTGTTATCAAAACTCAATTTCCAGCATATTGTTTCGCATTTATTTGGAGCAATCTCAAGATTCGTTGTAGGTTTACCTCTTGGATAAGGTGGCTGGATATTCTCTATCAAACAGACGTTGGATGCATTAATAGGTTAGTCTGTCCTTTTATTTCATTTGCTTTCTTATTATAGAATTTTGTATATATAGTATAATTTTTCTCTGTCTATATATTTTTGTTTAATTAATTAGTTTAATGTTTGATCTTGTGAATGCATACAAACAAGAAAATAAACTAAAAACAAATAGTATTTTTTCTTTCTTTATTACTGTCATCAAGAGAACCGTTTTACATTTGATTTTTATGAGTTCAGATTAAAACTCATGATTTGTACAGATTCTATATATGATAAATAGAACTATTATATAAATATTATTGATATAAATTGTATGTATATATATTTAGATGTACATATATATATTAGTGATTATTATTTAGTAAGTTATTGTATTTCTTTTAGTTATTTTTCACTTTCTTTAGAACTTTAGATTGGCCAATGGAGCCATTAAACCCGTCAGAGTGAATTAATCCAAATGGCTTGGGTTAATTAGACAACCCCAAACCGGATTCACTCTTCCAATGGATGAGCGGTCAATTTCGCCCGTCAACACACTCCCATGCAAACCAGTTGTAAGTTGAGCAAAGATGATGATTCAAAGTCTACAGATCAGAGGTAATACAGGTCAATGATTGGTAGCCTACTATATGTGAAAACATCTAGACCAGATGTAATGTAAGTAGTTGGACAGGTGGCATGATTTCAAGCAACACCAAAGGAATCACATGTATTATCAGTAAAGAGAATTTTCAGATATCTCAAAGGAACATAAGAGTTTGGATTATGGTATCCAAAAGGAAAAGATCTATCACTTATTTTCTACACAGATGCAGATTGGGCAGGTTATATTGATGACCAACGAAGCACCAATGGAGCAACGTTCTACTTAGGTGAGTGTTTGGTATCATGGTTAAGAAAGAAACAATCATCAGTATCTCTATCTAGAATAAGCTAGATTTCAGCAAGGTATGCCATTTTTGCTATAACTCCTTTTATGAGAGGTTCCAAGTAGTGACACCAGAACGAATTTCATAAAACACACTAAAGAAAATTGTGTATCAGTTTCAGAGATTTATTCATTACAGGTACAAACTTATCATCATTTCAATTTAGGGTTGCTGACTAATCCAAAAAATAGTCATGTGAGAAGTTTGATGAAGATGCTAGTCTCTTGTTGTCAAAGTTAAGGAAGGTTTGTAGGCATGTGATCATATACACCAGGTCTATTACAGAGTTACAAATCATATTTGGATGATAAAATTGATGAGGTATTTTGGTTAAGGTACATGTATGGTACAAGTTGATTACAGGTTGTTTGGTACAGGTTGGTGCATGGTTGATGCACTTGCTTATGGTACAGGTTGATTAAAGGTTGAGGTACAAGTTGATGCATGGTTGATGCATGGTTCAAATTTATTGGTACATGTTTACGGTGGTATATCTCACAGTGATAGTGTGACATTGGTTCCATCATTCTACTTCTACTTCAAGGTGGCAGGGCGGGGCAAGGATAGGTGGTTGTAGACACCTTCCAGTTGTAGCCAGAGAACATAGGGGGTTGTAGCCTCCTTCTGGTTGTAGCCAGGGAATTGGGGAGTTGGAGCTTCCCTCAGGTTTTAGCCTGAGAAACTAGGGGGTTAGAGCCTCCTTCTATTTGCAGCTGGAAAACAAAGTAAGTTGGTGCTTCCAATGAATGTAATTCTTCAAGACATATAAGAAAAAGAATTCTGTGGTTTTCTCCCAATTTGGGTTTCCATGTAAAACACTGGTGTACTTTGTATGTGTGTGATTGTTTATTTCTTACTACTCATTATTGGATAATAATTCTACATTGATATAACATTTGAAGAAAAAGGATTATAATTATGTTATTATTGATTCACCCCCCCCCCTCAGTAATCCAACAATTTTATGCGAAGGTTTGAAGTCAATCCTCTTAGGAAAGTTAATGAAGATTAGGTGATCTCTTTCCTTAAACAATTTATAATTTCCAAGTTTGGTGTTCCTAATTCTATAGCCTTTGATAATGCATCATTATTTTCATCCTTTAAACTAACTGAATTTTCTTTGGAAAAAGGGATTACATTTAACTATTCTGCAAATTATTATCCTGAGGGAAATGGTTTAGTAGAATCAATCGTTAAAAATTTAATTCGAATAATGAAAAATACCATTCATGAACATCAAATAAATTGGCATAATTTTTTTTATAATTCATTATGGTAATATAGATTAACTCCCAAGAAGTGGATAGTAAATTCACCTCATTTCCTCATTTATGGGAAGGAAGCTATTATACTTCCCAATATCTTTCTTCCTTCTCTAAAACTAGCCTAGTCTGTCCAAGATGATTCATGTCCTAAGATGCAAATGATAAATGATGCATCCATTAAATTGGAATAATAATGTGACAAAACCAAGGGGAAATTTCATTAACACCAAGCAATGATCAAATGATGGTTTGACAAACATTTTATAAATAATAAAGAGTTTCAAGTTGGAGGTTTAGTCCTAGAATGGGACAAATCTCATGAAGAAAAATGCAAACACACAAAGTTTCAACATCTTTGATTAGGACCATTTATGATTTCCCAAAAACTTGGCCCATCAACATTTATTTTACAAACATTACAAAGAGATTGAAAACCTCCCCGTAAATGGACAAACCCTAAAAACATATTTTTCCTATCCATGTAAAATGACTATTTGTAAATATTGTAAATTCTTTGTTTTTATATTTATTTTTTGAATATTATCATTCATTACATTATTTTTTGGATGACCAAACTCCAGGAATATGACCTTGAAATCAAACCAACGAAAATCATAAGAGGACAAGGTTTGAGTAAGTTAGTGGTTGATTCAAACGATTCCCAGGTAAGTGATCAAAGTGGTTGGGACAATGAACTAGCGGTAACCAATGAGGTTTTGTATATACCAATAGATAATTTTTCATGGTACAATGATATCAAATATGATTTGAATCATAGTACCTCTCCTTAATCCTTAGAACCTAAGAAAAGGGGAGATTTAAGGTTAAAATCAGCCAAATATTAGCTTATTAGTGGAGCATTTTTTAGGAAGAATTATGATAATGTTTTTCTAAGATGTATTGTAAAACTTGATGTAGATATTGACATAGCTACATGATGGACCATCTGGAGGCCATTTTGGTGGAGAATCAACTTCTCACAAAATTCTCAAGGATGGTTACTATTGGCCTACCTTATTCAGATATGCTTATTAATATGCTAGAAAATGTAAAATTTGTCATACATCTTTAGAGAGAGAAAATAAATATGGTTTTCCTTTGCAGACAATTGAAGTGAAAGGTCCATTTTAACAGTGGGGCCTAGACATTATTTTAGAGATCAACCCTAATTTTATACATCTCCACAAATACATTCTTACTTCAATGGATTATTTTACATGATGGAGTGAAGTCATTCCTCTTAATAAATTTAATGAACATTAGGTGATCTATTTTCTTAATTAGTTTATAATTTCCAAGTTTCGTGTTCCTAATTCCATATCCTTTGATGATGCATCATAATTTTCACCCCTTAAACTAACAAAATTTTCTTTGGAAAAAGGGATTACAAATTAAGTATTCTACAAATTATCATCCTTGGGGAAATGGTTTAGCTAAAGAAACCAATACAAATTTAATTCGAATACTGAAAAATACCATTCATGAACATCAAATAAATTGGCATAAAAAAGTTTATAATTCATTATGGGAAGACAGACTAAAATTCACCTTATTTCCTCGTTTATGGGAAGGAAGTTATTCTACCTCCTAATATCTTTCTTCCTTCTCTACAACTCGCTTAGTCTATCTAAGATGAATCATGTCCTAAGACGAAAATGATAATTAATGCATCAATTAAATTGGAAGAAGAATGTGACAAAACAAAGGAGAAATTTCATGAACACCAAGCAATGATCAAACGATGGTTTGGAAAACATTGAGTAAATAAGAAAGAGTTTCAAGTTGGAGATTTAGTCCTGAAATGGGACAAAGCTCATGAAGAAAAAGACAAACACACAAAATTTCAACATCTTTTGTTAGGACCAATTATGATTTCCCCAAAACTTGGCCCATTGACATTTATTTTACAAACATTAAATAGAGAGATTGAAAGCCTCCCTGTAAATGGCCAAATCCTAAAAAATATTTTTCCTAGTCATGTAAAATGATTATTTGTAAATATTGTACATTTTGTTGTCTTTTTTTTTTTAATATTATCATTCATTCCACTATGGTAATACACATGAAGGAATGTATCGATTACAAATATGAAAGGGTATTCCTATGTTCACCAAATCCTCAAAGAAATCCTTGCTTGTTATTAGAGATAAACATTAAATTCATCTAAAAGAAAAGATAATGTAAATATTTTATAAGAGATTCATCTATCACGTAATAAAATTGACACTAATGATAATTGGGAGTGGAAGTAAAATATTAGAATTAGTTTTTATCTGTTGTACTATGTTTTCATTGATGTCAAGGGATTGATATCAAGTATTGTCATAGTGACATGTTTGTATCATCAAAATATTGATTATTGGTTATATGGAAATTGATGTAATTGTTTTCAAGGGTTTGATGTCAAGTGGTGTCATAATGATGTGTTGATATTAAAGGGAGTTGTATCATTGATGTCATGTCATGGTTGATAGGAAGAACAAAATCGATAAAATCCAAAGTGGTCTGCTTATGTTGAAGTACCTCATGGGAATATTCTATTAGATAAAGTTCTCAAAGTGGTCCATGTTATCGCAAAATCTGTACTTTCCCAAATCCCAAGGCAAGTGGATGAAATATTGGCATAACAGGGGGTGACCTATCACTATCACCTTAATAGGAAACCCGTTTATGTTTAGGATTATATCAAATTTACC
>JZKD02S1143837.1:28899-72104 GCA_000966675.3 Picea glauca | reverse complement strand
TGGCCCCGGAAGTTAAAACTGCTAAAAATAGTAAATTACCAAAATTGCCAGAAACATGTTTTGGGCCAGTTGGAGAAGGTGGGTGGCCACCGATATCCACCTGGATCACTCATCTTCAATGATGCATGATACCCATTATTATAGGTGAATTATACCAAATGCAGGTAGTCTTCCCACCTTGATGGTTTATCCATCACATACATTCTCAACATGTCTTCTATTACTCTACTCGCTCTCTCTATCTGTCCATCAGACTCGGGATGATATGTTGTACTAAAGTTTAGATTCGTTACGAATCCTTTGAACAGTCCTTTCCAGAAATTCGAAGTGAATTTCAGGTCTCTATCAGACACAATTATCTTAGGAATTCCATGCAAGCATGCAACTTCTTTTAAGAAGATATCAGCAACATCTGCTGCCCTGTGGGTGGTTTTCAGTGGAATAAAATGGGAATCTTTAGTAAGCTTGTCCACCACCACCATGATTGAATCATGCTACTTGCTTGTCCTAGGTAGTCCGGTGATAAAATCCATTGTTACCACGTCCCATTTCCACTCAGGAATAGGTAAAGGTTGCAGCAACCCTGCTGGGTGCCTATGCTCATCCTTAACCTTTTGGCACTCCATACATCTGGCGATGTATTCAGCTATTTCTTTCCTCAAACCCGGCTAGAAGTAATGGCTTTTGACTGCTGCCACAGTCTTCTGATATCCAGGATGTCCAACATAAGTCATGTTATGCATCTCCTTTAGAATTGTCAACTTCAATTCTCGGACATTGGGTACATATACTCTGTTTTTATACAGAAGTAAGCCATCGGTTCCCAAGGTGTAACTTTCCTTGGTTTTTGGTCTCTCACACTGCTGTAGCTTTGCTACTAGACCTCTGTACTGCAAATCGACATTGGAAGCTTCCAAAATTCTGTCTTTAATCTCATTTCTGTACATGCTAATGGCTGTAGCATGTAATTTGTGTGCTTTTCTGTTGAGTGCATCAACCACCTTATTTTCTTTCCCTTTGATATGCTTGATATCAAATTCATATTCGCACAGAAACTCCAGCCATCTAATTTTCCTGGCATTTAAGGTCGGTTGATCAAATAAATACTTCAGACTGTTATGGTCTATTCTCAACTTGAATCTCTTGCCCATGAGGTAATGTCTCCATTTCCTCAAGGCGTGGATGATTGTTGCCAACTCTAAATCGTGAGTGGCATAATTCTTCTCATGTTCCTTCAACTTGCAGGATTCATAACAAACTACAAATCCCTCTTCGCTGAGAACTCCTCCCAGCCCCTCCTTACATGCATCTATGCAATTTATGTAATCCTTGTTTGGATCTTCAATCTTCAGGATTGGAGCACTAGTTAGCAGCTTCTTCAATCGCTGGAAGCTACTCTCACATTCTTCAGTCCACTAGAACTTCTTCTCCTTCCTTTGCAAGGTAGTGATAGAATGAGCTATCTTTGAGAATCTGACTATGAACCTCCTATAATAGCCCGCCAGACCGATAAAAGATCTAACTTCTGCCACATTCCTTGGCGTTGGCCATTCTCGAATGGCCTGTACCTTTTTAGGATCCACAACGATTTCTTCTTCAGATATAATGTGCCCCAAATAATGGATCTGCCTTTGGTAAAAAGAGCACTTGCTCAGTTTTGCGTACAGCTGGTGTTCTCTCAACATCTGTAGCACCATTCTTAGGTTTTGTTCATGTTCTTCCTCTATCTTGGAATACACCAAGACATCATCCAGGAAGACTATGACAAACTTGTCCAAATAATTTCTGAACACTCCATTCATTAAGCACATGAAAACAACAGGCGCATTAGATAGTCCAAATGGCACCACCGTGAACTCATAATGACCGTACCTTGTTCTAAAGGAGGTCTTGCTGATGTCCTCATCCTTTATTCTCACTTGGTGATATCCTGATCAGATATCTATTTTCAAAAATATTTTCGCATCCTTCAACTGATCAAAAAGATCATCAATCCTTGGTAGAGGATACTTGTTCTTGACAGTGACTTTATTCAACTGCCGAAAATCAATGCACAGCCTCAACGTCCCATCTTTCTTCTTCACGAATAGGACTGGGGCTCCCCAAGGTGACACACTGGGGTGAATGTATCCCTTCTTTAGTAGATCTTCGAGCTACAATTGCAACTCTTTCAGCTATGGCGTACTCATTCTATAAGGAGCCTTCGAAACTGGAGCTGATCCGGGCATCGAATTTATAGAAAAAACGATGTCTCTCTTCGGAGGTAGTCCAGGTACCTTATGAAATATGTCCTTGAATTCTTTGAGTACTTCGTGGTTTTCCAAATTCAATACTACATCTCGGGATGCTTCTTCCACCCTAGCTACAAATAATTGATAGCCTTTTTGGGAACATTTCTTCAGCTGCATGGCTGAGATTTCCCTAATAGCCATGGCTCTGGGAATTCCTTGGACTGTTACCGGATTTCCCTCTTCATTCAGGTAGGTAAATCTCTTGTTACGACAATCTAGAAGGGCATGGTGTTGGTCCAACCAGTCCATCCCAATTAAGAAATCGTATGAGCCTAAAGGAAAAATGTTCAATTCAACCTTAGTGCTCTTCTTTTCATGTCCACTGAACAATACTTAACCAATTAAGTGACCTTCCTCTTGGTCCCTATGGCCAACTTCACTATCCAAAACTTTTCATATTTTCTTCTTGTTAAATGCAAACTTTCCACCACTCTAGGATCTATATAACTATGGCTAGCCCCTGAATCAATTAAAATAACAAGTGGTCAGTTGTTGATCGTACCTTCCACTTCAATCATGTGCGATTGAAATTCTGCTTGCTTGTTGTCCAGGGATGCGTAGATCCTTGGAATTTTTCTGCCCATATCCTCCACTATTTTAGCTTGCTGAACAGTATGGATAGTTCTCGCTTTATCTTTTCTGTGGGGGCATTATCTGTACCTATGATTCCCTTTACAGCCCCAACACTCCATAGGTGGAAGTCTTGGCATCTTCTCACTCCCTTCAACTTTCCTAGGCTCTCTAAAAGATGACTGCCCCCAAGGACTATTTCTAAAAGAGGGAGGCATGTTTCCCTTCTGCCTCTGTTCCTTCTTGATCCTCTTCTGGTCATCCCAAGCCTTCTGAAAGGTAGGCTTTTCTCTTTGTTGTTCGTATAGACATTTAGCCTTTCTTATGGTTTCTTCCATGGTCTTAGGATCATCATACTGAATCTTGTCACCAATGGAAGGTGGTAGTCCACTCAGATACCTCTGAATTTTAACAGTCTCGTCTTTGATGAATGGAACATACTTCAGTAGTTCCAGAAAACTTCGTTCATACTCATCAATGGTCATACTGTCCAACTTGAGTTCGAAGAAATCCTTCATCTTTCTGTCATAGTATCTTTTGTTCAAGTATTTCTTCTCAAAATACCTCTTAAACTCCTTCCACGTGACCACTTTCTCTCTGATGTGTTGCACCTGCACCAACTGATCCCACCACATGGATGCTTTTCCTTTCAGCTAGTACATTGCAATTCTTCCTTCTGCATGGGAAGAATAATTCTACAATTGGAAATATTTCTTCATGCCAAGCAACCATGTCTCGACATCTTCCTCCTTCTTATGTTCTCCATCAAATTTTGGAGGCTAAATTTTGTTCATCTCCCCTGTCAATTCATCCTTTCCTTATTTTCGGTGTTTTTTGGTAGGGGATGGGCTTGAACTACTGTGTGTCTCCCTATTAGAATGTCTTTGGGAGTGAATAAGATGTCGGCTACCACTCCTCGACCTAATTCTTCTTCCATGGGTTCTGCGACTCTCTGTCTTACTTGAGTCTCCTCCCTTCTTGAGTTTCTTGTCTATTATTTCCAGGCTCTTCAAAACTTTTAAGTTTAACTCACCCTGTCGATCCCTGACTTTCATAAGCTTTCGGCTATCATCTTGGCAAGCCTTGGCCTCTCTTTGCAATCCTTCAATGATTTTCATTATGTTTCCTTCCTTATCCTTCTATTTTCCATTCCCATTGGAGTTAGATCCTTCGACTCCCAGGTTAACATCCTTTCCTTCATGTTTGTGTTCTATTTTAGGGGTAATCTACACCTTTTCCCACTCCATACTTGGCGTTGGTTAACTGGAGTCCTGACCTTCGTTGAACTCTGCACACGCACTGTGAAATTAAATTCAAATTTTGTTAGGCTATTAAACCTTCAGGAACAATCCTCAACATTTATAACTAATACGAACAAGAACAAAAGACATGTCGATTCCAATGGGTTTTTTGAGCTCTCGTTTGGCTTTGCACTTTTGGTTTTTTTTTTTTTTTTTTTGAAACTTTAGTTTTTGGGACTTTCGGGACTTTCGAGTTTTCGGTACCCAGGAATTCATTATGCAGTGACTCCCAACCTCTTGTCACTCCTATCCCTGAAATCCAATACACAGTTTCTTATATGTGATCCAACGATCCTCGACGAGCTAGATCTAATGGTCCAGATCCTTTCGGGGTTTTGGGCTTCCAAATGCTAATGCGCTCTAACTCCTATTAGCCCTCCAGGCTAGACTCATGGTTCACACGACCTCCCCTTATAGTCATACCTCTTATCGGGGTTTCAAACTTTCCAATGCCGAAACACATATGTCCTCAAAATTCGCGATTCCCCGAACCCCAATTTCCCGATGGATGACTCTCCTTCCAGAACTTTCCCAAATGCCTCGATCTCGGCCACGCGTCCCAAAGAATGGACAGTCCTCGCCGCTTCTCGCTATTTCGCATATCACGATTTCAAATTCTCTAGGTTCCTTGTCTTCAGGATTCGCGAAACGCCGAACCCCGATATGCCGATGGGCTCCCAATCTCGCCCACGTGTCCCAATTGACGGACGACTCAGATCCAATCTCGGGATTTTGCAACTTGCGATTCCTCGATGACAAAGTTCTATGTCAACTCAAAACCCCGGTAGCCAATATACCGATGGGTCGCTCGATCTCCGCCACGTGTCCCCACAAACGGACAGCTCAGATCGTTCCCAGGACTTTTACCATGAAAATTCTCGACCTCCTTTCATCGTGACTCCCGATTTCACGAATGCCAATATCCCGATATTTCAGCATGCAAAATGCCGACGGGCTCTTTATTATCGCCACCTGTAACTTCGAGATGGGCGGTCCTGACTAATTTGGGATTTCACGTATCACGATTTCCACACTCTTGTGCAATATCTAAAGGGCTTTAAACCTCGTGCACACTTTTGAGATCTGACGGTCACAAGGGTTCGCCTTCCCTCCCGAACATATCCTAGAGCTCTTACACCACCGGTGTGGAGTCCTCTCTCCCTGTGGACTCATACCACACTGGCTGCGGTTTCATAACGCCGCTATACCTCCTGAGCTTCAAAACTCGTCAAGTAACTCCTTGACATTTTGGAGCAAACCAGGGTATGAAATTGGCCTTCCAAACCCAATTTCCCCTCGCATTCTCGGTCTAAAGACCGCTCCACTGGCCCATCTAGGCTCAGTGTCGAAACCTTGGCTCTGATACCAAACTGTAGCACACCTTTTCTTCTACTTTGTTTAATCGCTCTGATACCAAACTATAGCACACCTTTTCTGCTACTTTGTTTAATCTCTCTGATACCAAACTGTAACACACCTTTCACTCAGCTACCAAGGTTACTATAACACCACTTGGTAGATAACCTAGAATAATTGTAGCGCATCTTGGCTACCGTGTAGGTGTTACTACGTGGAATAACACATTCTCATTCATAATTAATCGCATGCATTTAAGCAAAGAAATACATTTAAGCTCAGAGTACACATATTATTCACTGCTATAATTTACAAACCATAGCTTTTCATACTAATTCATATACACAGCAGAAATCATGATAACATAAGCAATAGAGTCATGCAACCTATGGGTAAAACATAAACAGATACTTATCTTTATCAATGGTAGATTCCACCAACCAAGTGCAGGCCTTACATGAACCTCCCAGCCTTAGACCACACTACTCATCAGCTCAGTAGTGGATCACCCCCGAGCTAGGACTAAGCTCCACCCCAAGGCAAGGAATCCTAGCTAGGCTGAGGTTACAGGGAAAACAACACTTAGAATCTCGAAGGATTCTTCCCAGGATGCCATCTTACGCCCACTACTACCAGACTCTCATTCCCCACATGCTTGTTTTGCCCAGGAGTATACACCTTCACAAGCACAGTCCATCGGTGCTAACCTCCCTCTTTGGGTCCTAGAAACAGGCTGGATCAGGAAGTCTCAGAGCCTGAAGTTGGTGCTGGACACTCTCTGGAAGAAACCTCTTCCAACAACATCCACCTCCCTCACCTAGAGAGAGATCACACACAGGCTCAACTACCACCTGCACTAGACAACAATTCACGTGCAATCCATCTCTACATGACCACTACAGTCAATCAGGAATATAGAGTCAGACTTCTCAAACAAGCTCAACAATGGTGGCAAGGTCTCACGGTGTTGATTTTCGGAATTGTGTGAGAAGCAATTTCCACAGGAAATTACACAGACTCTCTGGTACAGAATGGGGAGGATGAACCGGGCTTTTCAGAAAATGAACACAGGATTTTTCTGTTGCAGAATTGCACAAGGGTCTCTTGCAGAGGTCACACGGTTCACACTCAAGATAGTTCAGGTTCGAATGGAGGAAGAGGAACCTTTCTCACGGCTCACCCTGGCCATTTATTCTCATGCATCAGGGTTTCCACTTGTCACCCATGGAACTTCATGCGTTCCACCAGCATGCATCACCCTTGTACATCCTCCCTTGCCAAAACTTAGGATAAAACAAAAAATGCACATATCTTTTTGGAATAATATTAAAATATTATTCCCAGGCTTAGCCCCCAGGATCAACACTTAGCCCCTTTCCCACCTTCCAGCCCCTAATTCCTTTCCCACTCTTTGGATGCTCATTCCCCCTTCACTCATTCATCGTGGTCAGTCTGCACCTGGTGGTGTTTATATTTTATTAAATATTCTGCATACATACAAGTACAGCAACAGGCTCCTGGCCTTCAACACTTAGGATCCCTGGCCTAACAAACACATAAGTCTCCAGCTTATAAGAACTTGGCTCACCAGCCTATAAAACATAATCACAATTCCTTTCAGAACTTGGCTTACAATGGGGCTCGGCCTTGGGGACACTACACCTCGGCTCAGGTAATAGATCATGTATTCTGAGAACAAATCATCTTCCTGAACTAAAACCATGCCAATGGTTGACTCTGCGACAGCCAGATATAATAAGAAATCTTTGTTATAGTTAGGTGGCCATATCAGAGGTGTAGTTGTGAGGGCGTGTTTAATGCATCGAAAGAGAATTGAGTGGCTTCGTCCCAGTAAAAAGGAACGTCTTTCTTCAGTAAGCGCATAAAGCCCTTGGTGATTTCGGCATAGTTGGCGATGAAGCGTCGTAAAACTTTCACCTTGCCTTGTAGACTCTAAAGTTGAAGGATTGTGCATGGGGGGGGAAACTGGATTATTTCCTACACCTTGAGAGGATCAACCATGATCCCTATTGTTGATATGATGAAACCTAACAAATGTCCTGATGTTACACAGAAGTTTCACTTGCTTGGATTCAAGCGAATCCTAAAGTAGTGATAGCGTTCGAAGATTAGTCTAAGGTGTGTGGGATGATTCGTTCTCTTGCGAGATCGGGATGTTAAATCATCTAAGTAGGACTAGACTATATGCTTGAGGTCATGAAAAGCAAAAGACATAGCCCGTTGGAATGTGGCTCCAACATTTTTAAGGCCAAAAGGCATCTTACGATATGCGAATGTACCCCATGAACAAATGAATGTCGTTTTGTGTTGGTCTTCGGGTTTGATTTGGATTTGATTATATCTCAAAAAACCATCCATGAAAGAAAAGGATTCGCAACCAACACATTCATCAATGATCTGGTCAATGAATGGTGTTGGAAAATTATCTTTGGGATATTCCTTGTTCAAATCATGGAAATCGGTACATACACAAATCGTGCCTTGTTTTTTATTGACCGGCATAGGATTTGACACCCAATGAGTCAAATGGATAGGATAGATAAAACTTGCCTTTAGCAATTTCTCAACCTCAATCTTGATGGTTGTCTCTTTCTTGGGATTATCTGGACAAAGCTTCTGTCAAACAGGCTTGGCATCAGGATACGTTGTGATTTCATGTTCAACTATTTTTGGATCGATACCTGGAATTTCCTCATAAGACCAGGAAAAAACGTCGCATTATTCTTTGAAAAGATCCGTGTAGATTTGAATCTCTTCAGGGGAGCAATCTGCTCTGATGAAGACGTTCTCCATGATGCCAGGGTTTCGGGAGATGTTGATTGGTATAGTTTCAGTGATAGTTTCCATATTTCCCTTAGCATAAATTTCATGTGTAGCTAAGAGATTAATAAGACACGACTGATCTCCCGTCATGGTCGCAGTGAATTATCCTACTTCAATTTGGCTTAACTTTGGGAGAAAATATGATCTGTGATGAAGATCTTCCCAAGGTTTGTCTAGACTAGTCATTGCTTCGATTATTGCTTCATCAAAAGGCAAGACTAAGTCTAACAAATCGACGTTAGCGAGAGAGCCATGAGCCCAAATAGGCTCTAGAAGTGGATCTAACACTTGTGTAGGAGTCAGATCAGTGTTAGCTGAAGCTTACTGGACTAAAGAGTACGCTACTTCAGTGGCATACAAGGGCATGGACATCCCTAGGTACCCTGTCTCATCCATCATGGCTGATGGGGAAGGAAGAATCCATGGATCCTCGAAGTAAGTCATGTGGAACGACGAAACTTGAAAAATCTCAACCTTATGGTGATTAGATATAAATTTGATATCGCCCTGAGGAGGTGGGTAATCAAAGGTACCCATCAAAGATGGGCACAAACCAACTCCTATTTTGATGACACCTGGTTGAGGATTATCAATCATCGGGACCGTGGATGCCCCAAAAGCTAGGTCAGGTCTGGAGAAAGACAATTGATCAATGGTCACTATCTGACCCTCGTGTGGAAACAACAAGACCCGAAAAACTGTAGCAACCAAATATTGCATAGCATAATTCCAACTCCATCCTAACAAGAGGTTATAGTCGAGGGGAGCATCAACTACCTCTACTTTGACACACATGATCTTCCCTCCTAACTGCACGGGGAAAGAAGGAACGATGCCATGTGGTCAGAACGAATGACCGTCGAAGGCAGTGAGGAGAGTAGGTGATGGAGACAAAATAGACTGGCCAATGACCTTCCAACATGCCAACGACATAACGCATGTCGAGGCGCCCTCATCAACCACCGTGCAGAAGACATTCCGAATAAAAAAAATTTGGGGTAAGCCACTACTATCTGAAACTCTACATGGTAAGGTAGACGATGTTTTAAGTCAGTTCTATCTAACATGATGGTACTTAGATTACAAGTCTCAGTAGAGACCAATGCAGTTAACTAGGATTTCCTCTGAGCAGGGCAGCTTTGGAGGACCTCCAAAGAAGACATCACGCAAGTGGTTTGTGATAAATCTTCCACCACAGAGTAGTTCTGGGAGGCCCTTGTGTTTGGGTTATGAGAAGCCTTTTTAAATGCACATTTTGGAATGTGTTTCATTGTTTCTCCCAACATCTTCTCAATCTGTAGAGGAAGAGATGGGAGGTCAACTTCTTTACCCTTCTTAGAAGTGCTTGGTTTAATATAATCGTGTGCTCTAGTTGATATGAAAGGATCACCCCTAACCATATAAACATTCGTGGATGAGGGGTTGTTCAGAGGTGGGAAGGTTTCTTTGCTGACCCCTTCCATGCTTGCAGAGGCTTGAGTTAGATTTTGCCCATTTTGAAATGGATTAGTCAAATCTTCCACCACAGAGTAGTTTTGGGAAGCCCTTGCATTTGGGTTATGAGAAGCCTTTTTAAATGCACCTTTTGGAATGTGTGTCATTATTTCTCCAAATGTCTTCTCAATCTGTAGAGGAAGAGATGGGAGGTCATCTTCTTTACCCTTCTCAAAAGCGCTTGGTTTACTATAATCGTGCACTCTAGTCGATATGAAAGCATCATCCCTAACCATATAAACGTTCACGGATGAGGGGTTGTTCCGAGGTAGGAAGGTTTCTTTGCTGCCCCCTTCCATGCTTGCAAAGGCTTGAGTTAGATTTTTCCCATGTTGAAATGGATTAGTCAACACCGCCTATTGTTGTTGCGTGACAAAGTTTTGGGCCTCTGCAAGCTGAGGACATAGATGGGTTGGGTGGTCTTCCACACACAAGTTGCATGGGAACCTCGCCTTCCATTTTTCAGTTTTTTCCCCACCAATATTATCGTTGAGTTTTTTATCCCCCTTACCCTTCTTTTGTTGTTTTTTCTTCCCTTTAGGCTGCTCGGTGGCCTTTGGGTTAGTCGACTGCACAGTGTGTACTTCTGACATTTGGGTAGGGGGAGAATCCAAATCAGTAGTTTGGTTGGCTGATGTGTGTTGTATGGATAACTGTTGCAACTACTTTGTCAATTGATTAGTAGGCTTGGTTTGTGTTGAACCGACAATACCATGGGCATGTGGTCCATCTCTCTGTCTAGTTTTATCCAGTATTGAACGTGGTGCATCTAGCAAGATGTTGTATAATAAATCAGACTGAGAACAGATGAGCTCAAACTATTGAGCCCTCATGATGGCGTCTTCTTCAAAGAAAACTCCTAATGTTGCAATGTCTTTGGATAACTGCGGGACCAAAGACTTAAGGAACCACTCAAGAAGGAATGTTGGTGGAACTAGTACCTTGATTAAACTTTTCCAGCGTCTCCATTCTCGGATGTGATCAGAGATATGGTCCGCTTTTGTCTGTTCAAAATTGGAGAGCACCTCTATGCCAGTGTCATATCTCAGAGGTAACTAGAAATGGTTACGGAAAGCCATCGCCAGTTCGCCAAAAGAAGAGTATCTTGAGCGATCGAGCTCAATGTACCATTTCACAGCACTCCCAATGAGAGTACGTTGAAATAATCACAACTGTACAGAGTCATATTTCAATGAGTTAGATGAGCACCAAAGATGGAAGGTAGTCACATGATCTCCTGGATCTTCATTAGGCTTGGCTTCGAACTTTGGAATGTCTGAAGGAAACTTCGTCGGCATAGGAGGTCAACGCGAATCGTGAAAAATGGGGTCATTCAACAACCTTGTCAAATCTGGCAAGTGTAAAGTCGCTAGGAAAGGTAGTTTGGGTTGCTGCTAATAACCTAGGAAAAAGGGTCCAAGAGTTTGACTGGCACCAGGTTGCCAGGAAAATTTTTGCTGCTGGCCCAGATTCTGGTAGAAACCAGGGCCCTGGCCAGCATAAGGATTTTGCATATGTGGAGACATCATCGGTTGATTTCCCAAATAGGACATAGATTGTTGGGCATGCATTTTATTAAGAGGACTTTGAGAAGGATTACCCCATGTGGGTCCCATGGGGATAGGCATAGTAGTTTGTCTGGGGTTCCATTGATTGTGGAAAGAATTACCCTAGTTCGTCATTCCGGAGGAGGGAACGGATCCTTGCCTTGAATTCCAAGGTCCTGCTAGGTTTGCCCCCTGTGCAGGAATAATACCCTACACAGGAGTAGTTTGTCCAAAAATGGGGTTGCCCCCAGTCGGGAAAGTGGCTGACTAGAAGGTTTTGTTACCAAACGTTTTGTTCCGAGACAACAGTGTTGAACCTACCGGCATACTATGCGAAGGTGGTCATTGACTCCTCTCTCCAAATAAACTATTTTGTGTAGGTTTCCCGATGGATTGCTGATGCTAGCCATCGAGTGAAGGGGATGAAGGAGGGATATGACCTCCTCCGTAAGGAAAAGCGTTAAAAGGGATAGGAGTTCCCCCCATGTGACCTTGCAGAGGAGCGCTAGAGCTCCCTGCCCCCACACCCAAAGTCTATAAAGTGGATTAGGAAAGTACGGGACTTGTACACGAACTAGGCATCCCGTATGAGAACGGAGGGCCTTTCGCACTTGGTGTGAAAGGGGTTGTGGCCACCGCCAAAGATGGGTTCAGACCATTGTGTGAAGTAGTTTTGGTTGATACCATGGTGGTTCGGACTGACGATGGTGGGTTAGGATATGAAATCTCTCCTATGGTGACAACCGTGGTGGGAATTGAAGAATTCCCAGAAGGAGTAACAACATTTGTTTCCATTGTTGTGTGTGACACTGTCTGACGCTCGTAAAATTGAATTGGTATAATGAAAGGTTCCAAGAGATCAGTGGTTAGGGTTTCAACTGAGCCAAGAGTGGTTTCTTCAATGTCCAAAATGGTCGATTCCTCTGGGGGTTGTTCGGGCACAACGGTTTGTAACCCGGTCGCTTCAAAACACCCTTGTTGGTCTAGCTTCCACCTTAATGGTGGCGGGGGTGGCTCCAGTGTAACCGATGGTAGGCCAAGAAGCCTTCGTGATCGACAGAGCTCAGGATCCTCAACTATGTGAGAAGATAAAAGACACTCTAAGGTAAGATAAATTCTCAAAAGTAACACCCACTACAAAAGAATCCCTAGAAGATAAGACAAGCAAACACTAAATTGATTTGAAGAACAATTACAACATCCAACACTAGAGAAACTTACCAGTGCAAGTGAAACTTGAACACGGAAGAACCCTCCTGGCATACTCTGCAAATTGTGGCCCAATGTCTATCCTAGGTACCGCGGTATACCCCCGCAGTCACCTATGTATGTCCCTAACAAAGATTGGCAACTACGTTTCCATCACATGAATAGTCACCAGGTGGGTACAGTTGAAAGTCGGGTAGACCACAATGAGAAGGGTATCGAGCTTGAAACCTATCAAGGGTATCGAGAGAAAATGGTCTGGAAGACAACTGATGACACCGAACAGGTTCGAGACCCACAAAGCCCCGTGGCAAATGCAAACGACAGAATCCCAAAACAAGCCCTCTATATGTGTTCTCCACTATGATTGGTCCGGCTTTGGAGGGGTTATCTCCGCTACCTTTCCGCACGTGACCTCGTGTTTATCCCTTGTGCTAGAGGGGGGTCCCAGATAACTTCTAAGAAACTGGACTTGGACACTCCCTATCTTAGACTCCAATGTTTGATTTTAAATGGCCTTGAAGAGTTTCCTCTCCAACCTAATCCAAGGCCCTAGTCCTGAACTAGTTTGTGAACCCTACGAACATAAAAGTCTAGTAGATTTTAAATTTAGCGTTACTTTCATGGATTTTTATTATGTCAAGGGGTATGAGGGTGAAACTGATGATGTGTAAAAGACGAAAGCAAAAAAGGAATAAAAAATCTGGAAACAAAACTTTTACTAAATGCAAAATTTCAACAACTTTTCAAATGAAATATTTTTCAACTTTTCTAAGATTTTGGACAACAAACTCAAAGGAATTTCACTCAACTACGAGCTACTTATGATCTAAGGGAACTGCAAAAAATTATGAAATAAAAGACTTTTCCCTGGCCTAAAAATGTAGAAACACAGTGTTCGACCAAACAACAAAATGAAAAGATTTTTTTATTTTTATTTTAAATGCTAGTAAAGCAAGAAAGGAAAAATACCAACAAGAAAAAACCAAGAAAAAAAATTATGGCCTAATTGTCGATTGCAAAGAATCAGATTAATAAATCACACAATAGAAACTATAAAAACAATGACTCTCGCACTTATCTAAAAACCATAAATTATTTTATTTTTCTAACGTTTTAAATGAGAAAAAGCAAGCTAAGGGTAAAAGTAATCCTAAGCTACTAACTGTTCAAACAGAGATTCAAACACCTGAGAGGAATAATTCTTATCAAGGGAAAGGATGACTACCTTACCCTTAACAAAAAGTATCATGTACAAGCACGCGATTGTTACTCAAACAACACATGTGTGACCGCGCACTAAACAAAGACAGAGGGCGTGTACATGCGGGTTGACCTTGTACAAGCCGCGTGTATATCTAAACTCTAAGAAAAAAAGAAAATAGACAGACCAAACCAGGAAGACACCACTGATATTGATAACCAGGATCCCTTGAAGGCTTGGACACTCTTTCTAACAGAAAAACAAATAATGCAAGGGAAAAATAATAAGAAAAAAAACAATCTGAGATAGGATTGTTAGCAAACAAGACTTACACAGAATTCCAGAAAACCCCCTGAGAATGTGTGATTCTAACAGGGAAGAGGATGACTGCCTTTGAGGTTCTATGAACTCTACATGCTACTGCTACCTCTACAGCTAGTGTTTACACGTGGTTTGTAAGAGGATAGGGCACAGGTACACGCGTGTAGACCTTGTGCAGGTCGCATGTACCTCTGTGGGTCCTGAAAAACACAGTCAAGCAAAAGTCAGGGAAAGCTGGTATGGAAAACCAGACTCCCTGCTATCTCAGACCTTACAGAAATGAAAATAAAAGACAGGCAATAAAAACTAGTCTTTAAACTACCCAAAAACTAAATGAAATTCCAGGAACCCTAGAGAGTTATCCCCAGTACGGTCACCAATTCTGTTGTTAGGGAAAAACACCCTACGGACTAGCAAATAGAGTTCAAAATTTGCATGCAGATATGACCAAATAGAAATTACTTTCTACCTTCATTCCTAGATTTAAATCCCCTTTTCTTAGTAAATGCATGGAAATATCAACCTACCTCGTTACTGGCATTTGATGTCAATCCTCTGTTGTGCTTGATTACTTGTTCACAATACTCCTTCCAAAGTTGACCTGCATTCAATACGAGAAACAACTATGCATGCATACTACTTATATACTAATGGGATAGAAATCAAACATATACTGATCAAACTATAAACAGTTCATGAATTGGGATGGGAAAAACATTTTCTTTATTACTTTGAATGAGTCAACTTACAAAAGTTGAGACCGGCCATCACTCCTTGAACCTGATCCCGGGATCCTCTTCTTCTGTCCTTCAATTGATTTTCTTTGAATCTCCTTTGGTATAAGGAAATACTAAAGGGTTGGGACAATGGGAATACATAAATGGGCAGAGTTTCTTTGCTATATTTTTCTTCCTCCAAATGGGACCCCTACCCCTTCTTTTATAGGCTAGAAAGAGATAGGTATTTGGACGAACCCTTGGCCATGCATGTCCGAGAGTTTCAGTTAA
This sequence comes from Picea glauca, assembly GCA_000966675.3. Lineage (NCBI taxonomy): Eukaryota > Viridiplantae > Streptophyta > Pinopsida > Pinales > Pinaceae > Picea > Picea glauca. The sequence continues at coordinate 56,963 of JZKD02S1143837.1, read as the reverse complement.
CTCATCCATAGCTTTTTGTTCCATCGACAACTTTCCCTTTTTCATGATTTTTTCGTTCCACGTGGGTTGTTTTGGGTCAGCCAGCGTGTACACACATGCAGCAATGGATTAGGGCATGTGGGCCTTTATAACATAGGATTTTGAAAGAGTTGTTCAACAGTGCTTTGGCAAAGAAGGGATATGAGTTGGCCTGATGCCAGGTAAGCATGTGTGGTGCAATTTAGGGTTATAATAGTAGGGGGGGGGTGAGAGGAATAAGGATGGAAAGTGATAAGTATGGAGGGAACAGACGATGACCTTTCATATACCAACCCAATGGAAACTTATCCTAAAGGGATATCAACTTAGTAGAGAACCATTTCACCCTTCCAAGTGTGAGCAGGTCAAAGAGCATAATTTCGAAGAAAAAATTATGAAATGAAGGAGAATTCAATGAAACATATTCAATAATTAGAGTGACACATACCAAGATACCTGAACTCATTACCTCATGGAGAAAGACTTACTGGTACTTTGGGACCAGGCCAGTGGGATAGATACTATTGCTATCGATAAGTAGGTTGCACTGAATAAAAGAGGGGCCCTATAGGGACATTCTCAAGTCATCCGACTCTCAATACTCCATGTCTAGGACCTGTGGTCCCCAAGACGTGATCTCCTTTGTTATCCCTAGGGTATGGGATAATAGTCCCCTTATGGTGAAATCCCTCATGGGAATACGCTTTGTGAAGTCCAAATGGTTAGTTGGTTGAGTAGTTGAGCAGTTTGGTTAGGGAACCAAATTTTTATTGAGGAATAATGTAATGAAGATAACTGAATTTGTAGGACAAACTATTCTGTGTGGATAGTATATGTCATGGTGTTTCTGGTGATATGTGGAACATCACATAACTCCTCACGGTTAGAGAGTTATGGACATGTGAAGCTGGCTAACCCTCATGAGTTATCTAGAATGCCCTAGAAGGTCAAAGAAGTAAAGAAGGTCAAATAAGTCAAATTATTCTAGAATATCCTAGAAGAGGTTGACCCATGAAAGTGGTTAGTCATGGTTAAGTAGTTGCAACAAGAAAACAATTAAAAATAAATTAGTTGCAACTAGAAGTGGAGAGGTTCTTATTTGTGGATAAGGTGGTTGTAAGTGGACAAAGTGGTTAGAAGTGGGTTAGCTCCAAAAGAAGGAAGTTGGTTAAGTTGGTTAGACGATAACCCCTAGAGGAAGCTACTTGGAGAAGTATAAATAAGAGAGAAAGGGTATCTTATGTGTATGATCTTTGAGCATATTGAATATCCAATTTTTAAAGGTTATTTGGGCAGGTATTATTGATAGAGAAAATTCGCGGCAAAAAATTCGTGGAAGTAAAATTGCGGCTATAGAATCACGACAACAAAATCGTGGCAATAGAATCATGGGAGAAAAATCACGGCAGCAAAACCACAATTGAAGAATCATGACAGTAGAACTGCAGCAGAATAATCATGGCAGCAAAACCGGGGCAGCATAATCGTGGTAGCAAAATTGTGGCAACAGATTTGGCAGTTGCAAAATGTTGGTAGTTCGGTAACCACATCAAATTTCCATATTGGAATTGTTCCAATTTTTGCATGGTATGGTATAGGTCTTGATGATTGCTACAAGATTAAAGGCATGGTTTTAGCACATGGTCTTGTGTAAGGGTTTATGGTATTTGGTTTATGGAGAGTATGGTGTATTGTTAGAGGTATGTTGTTGGTTAACTTGGTGATATTGTGCATATGGTTGAGATTTGACTTGATGATTGATATTTTTGAGTATATCATATTTGGATGATGATATTGATGAGACAGGTTGAGGTGATAGGTTGTTGTGACAGGTTGTGTTGTGCATAGTTGATGCACTTGTCTTGGTATAGAATATTGGTATATGTTGGCACAGGGGCAGACCTAGGGTTCATCTCCAAGAGTGCACCAACAAGCACTAGCTACTGGCCCTTTCGGCAACACCTGAGAAGTAGATGCAGTCTCACCCGAAGTAGCTATGAGGGGGTTGTAGGAAAAAGATGTCTACAACCAGGGGAATATCAAGTGGTTATTATTACAACAAAAACATAACATGCATATACCATTCAACTAGCTAGATATATCCTTCACAATTATAGCTCCGATCTAATACAATAATGCAAATAACGATATAACAATGACAGGGCTCAAAGCATCAATCACACACACAACAACAGATGTGCATGGTTCACCCTCTCTCTAGGGATACATCCATAGAACTGTGATTATGATATATTAAGATAAATCTTATAGTTTTGATCTATGCTCTTGGCCAACAGATACTTTCTCTTCTCTCTCTCCTTGTCCCCTTCCTACGCACCCAGCTGCAGGACTTGATCTTCGCACCTAGTTGAAGATCTTACAATACCAGAAGGCTCTCACTCTCAACACTTCTCGTACTCACGGTACACATTCTCTCAATGAAAAATCAACCAATAAAAAGGATTAACAATAGTACCGACATGACCTATGTCCTCTTGACCTCTATTTATACATTACAATCACTCCATCTTTTCGGTTCTTTTGCTCACTTTGACCCAGTGACAGTCACTATGTCTCCCGCGAAGCTTTCTTTTTATATTTTCTTCCTTGTTCTTTACTTCCTTCCATAACCAAGGGCCAATAGGCCCCCAACACTCACCTGTGACTCATCCTAAGGCACTTGAGATTTGATCCTCTTATTTTAGTTCGACTTTCAACTGCGCAGTGCAACCCTTGCTTTCTTCTTTATGCCTCCTTTCCATCCTTGTGTAGATTGTATTTTCTATGTCTTGTACCGAGTTTCAATTGCACCTAGTAAATATGACCAACTATTCTTAAAAACTTGTTCAAGGGCCAACATGCCCCCAACACTCACCTATGACTCGTCCTGAGTCACTCAGGGTTGATCAATTCCACTTCGAACACCTTGAGCTTGGATCAAGCTGCTTCGACCTACTATAGTGCGACAACCTCTTGTTTGGTAAATTCCTAGATTACTGTGTCATTGACTAGTCCTTCTACGCATTGTTCTGCACTGATGACATCCTGTTCGAGTTTAGCTCCCTGGATTTCAATTTCAGTGAGCAATTGACATGCCTTCTCTTGGAGTGGTTGCAGTCGTTGAGAGACTTCCATCACTTTACTTTGCAGCATGTGTAATTGTTGTTGGGTTGTGAGTTGTTCTGCGAACCTCTTCATTCTTTTAACTGGGGTCACGGACTTCAGTTGTGCTTGTAACACATCTACATGCTGCTTTGCTTCTTGGAATTGTGCCTCCAATGTCTGCAAGTATGAATTCTCTGCAAGGGTTTCATAAGTCTGGGTGCTTCTAGTGCTTAGCTTCCTATATTCCAAAGCCAAAGTTTTTAATTGGTTGACTGCGCTTCGAGAAATGGCCTCTCTTATATATCTTATCTCTTGGGGTACTTGTTGGATTACTTCTTGGATTACTTGTTGGATTACTTCTTCAAGCATGGTGCAGAGCTCCATATCCATGATGCGTTGTTGTACTAGTTGGATTACTTCTTCCACTTGGGTCACCTGCTGTGGGAGGCGGTCTTCCATCTTCACTTCTATGATCATCATAGAGCATAGTGCTTTGTGAACTCTTTTCTATACTTCAAGTTGCTCTGCTAGAAATTGGTCCTTGCTCTACTGTAGTTGTTCTTTTTCCTCCTCCCACTTCTCTTGTAAGGCAAGTTGCTCCTGTTCTACCTTCCTCTGTTGTTCTTCATGTGCGCTTTTTTCTTGCACCAAAGCCTGGGTGGCTTGCGCTATGTTTTCTTGAGCTCATTGAAGGCGAGCTTCGACTTTTTCGGTGATCTAGCGTAACTGTGTGGGCTCATCACCTGTTCCTAATATTTCCATCATTAAGGGCACCGTAGAAACTTCTTGGTTCGACTAGAGTTCCTATTGCACTTCTTTGAGTTCACCCGTGATCCAGCTGACTAGCTCCTCCTTCTTTGCTTCTTGCTTTTTTGCGAGCTCTAGTGAAACATCATTCAGTGCAACAATTAAGAAGTCGAAATCATTTGGGGTAAGGGTAGTTTTAAGTGTGGTTAGAGTGGCCTTATCTTTCTTTCAGGATGAGGGCTTTGGTGGGGTAATATGCCTTTTCTTGGAGGGATATTCCTTGTCCCTAGGTGAAGTAACCTCACCTTTTCTCTGTTCAACTTCTGTGCCCCCTAGTTCTTCATCATCACCTCCCTTCGCAAGTGAGAGGGAAGCAGTCTTCATGGATGTGTTGTGGATATCTTGAACTTCCATATCCTTCTTAGTATTGCACGGTCCAGGTGTATCTGGCATAGCTTCAGGGCTATCTACATCGAACATCTCTGCAGGGTCTGTTGCAACAAGGAGGTATGTCGACCATTCCTTGGTAATCTCCTCCAAGTCATATTCTGTTAGCTTGTAATATGATTGTAGTTATTGTTTGTGCTCATCTGTGTGTGCTGTGATGTAGGTGAAGTGACTATCTATGTTTAATTTCATCAAAGGTCTAAACTTATGAAGTGTGTTGGGTGTGATGCGCGGTGTAGACTGAATGGAATTCTTCAACTGAGTGTAGTAATCATGGAAGATGGCATTGGAATGCCATTGTTTGTTCATGTCATTGGAGTACCACAATGTACATAAATTCGCGGCCAGTGGTTTGAAGGGCTTGATCTACGAGAAAGTGGCTCCCTGGGGCAGTTCTCAAGCTATGAAAGCAATGAGTATGAGCAACTAGCTAAAGTTGAAATCATACCCTTGGTACTGCGCTTGTCTACAGTCAAGCTCTAGCTGATTTCTAAGGTATTTTTCCCAGTTAATTTGTAGTCCCTCCGTGCACTTCCCTATGAGGTCAACTACAAATCCGGTCACCTGTGTAGGTCTGTTTTTTTGGACTAACTTCCCTGCGATCAGTTGGCAACCAAAAAACACTACTTCATTCTCAATGGAGGATACCTTGTAACCTCATGTTCCTTTCTCCTGATCGGCATATGTGTCTTTTATTCGTTGGGCGAGAGCATGATCTGCGGTCTTTCCAGGGTAAAATTACTGCGGGTTAGGTCCCTGCATGCTTAGCCTAGTGATCCGATTGATCAGAATCAGATCCACAGTGATGCGACGGTCCAACCATTGGTATCCTCCATGGTAGCAAGACAACAACAGTCTAACACATGCATTTACTTATGCCTCCCGAAATCTGGAATCTTCATCACATTGAGGAGAGTTGACTGTGAAAGGTTATGGGTCCATTGCTACGGTACAATCTTGGGGTTATTTCCTTTTGTAATAGTTAATTACTTGTGTGGGGATAGCATACTGTATACCTTGCGATCTCCAAGGTTGAAATCACTAAATTTCAGCGTGGTGAGCTTCTCCTGGTCAGCATGAACTACGTGCACCCCTTTCAGGAGGTACGCAGTGACTACAACATAGTCGAAGTCTCTGGGCACAATGTCTCAATTTGATGTTCTGCTTAGTGGTAGGATATATTTAGGCAATATTCTTGGGATCATATTCACAGTGGAGAAGTCGTTTCCGAGCTTCGATCGTCTTTCTAAAGGCGGTCGGGATGGTCCTACTTGAGCAGTGGAGGGGGAATCTAGCAGTGTGCCCGAGGACGATGCCTGTACACCTGTAGATATCCTGCATTCTGACATGACTCTCTCAGTCATTAAATCAATTAGAAATTCTTCAACAATTTTCTCAGCAGCACTGAGCTCGTCCGACATACAAACTTGGGTTAGCTGGCTTGGGTGAAAAAGGAATTCAAAGACTATAGTGAATAGTAAGGCAATGATCTCAGGGTAAGTAAATCTCAGGGTTCATGCTCAAATTCTCAGCTTTAATTCATTAATTCTTTAATTCATCTATTAATTCCCTAGTTTTGAAGCTAGGACTGAATCTATCAAACATACCTAGATCCATGCTTTAGAAACAAAAAATTTCACTTATCTTACTTCTACAGAGCACAAAGCTTTCAAATCTAAGAACTTTTGTCTATTCTTACCGTTATCAGAGAACAGAGCTTACAGATCTTACCTCTTTTCTGCAGATCTGACCTTTTTCCTTCAGAAATTTTCCACTTTTACTTTTCTTAAAGCATAGAGCATTCAGATATCACTTCTTTTCTTCTGTATCAACCTCTTTCTTGCAGATCTGACCTTTCCCCTTCAAATCTGACCTCTTTTTCTGTAGATCTGACCTTTTCCCTTCAGATCTGACCTCTTTTTCTCGGCACAAATCTTTATAGGTCAAGTAGAATACTGCTCACTAGGGAAATAGATCTATGCACAGAGCTTAGTTCGCAAAAATATTTTTCTTCTTTTGTTCCTAGCAATCACAGTTCCTGTCTCAACAACGGAACCATTTGTTGGCACAGGGGAAGACCCAAGGTCTAGCTCCAAGATCGCACCAACAAGCCCTAGCTGCTGGCCCTTTCGACAGCACCTGCGAAGAAGATGCAGTCTCACCCGAAGCAGCTATGAGGTGGTTGCAGGACAGAGATGTCTACAACCAGGGGAATATCAAGTGGTTCTTATTATAATAGAAACATAACATGCATCTACCATTCAACTAGCTAGATCTATCCTTCATGGATATAGCTCTGATCTAATACAATAATGTAGATAACAATATAACAATGACAGAGCTCAAAGAATCAATCACACACACAACAACAAATGTACGCGTTTCACCCTCTCTCTAGGGCTACGTCCACAGAACTATGCTTATGATATATTAAGATAAAGCTTACAATTATGATCTGTGCTTTTGGCCAGCAGATCCTTTCTCTTCTTTCTCTCCTTCTCCCCTTCCTGTGCACCCAACTGGAGGACTTGATCTTCGCACCCAGCTGAAGATCTTACAATACCAGAAGGCTCTCACTCTCAACACTTCTCGTACTCATAGTACACATTCTCTCAATGAACAATCAACTAATAACAAGGCTTAACAATAGTACTAACCCAACCTAGGTCCTCTCGACCTCTATTTATACATTACAATCCCTCACTGACAACCTCAGGTCGAAACCTAGGTGTCAAAACCCTAGGTGTCTACAACCATAGGTCAAATTGACCCATTTTTTCTGGGCTTCGCCAGCCTGTCTTTCCTTATTCATCTTGCGGTGCTCCAAGGCATCTAATGCTGGATTTTTCCACTTCCTAAGTCATCCTTGGTCCATCTTCTTTGATGATCTGTCATCCTCGGTCTCCTCATCCCACGGCTTGCTTTTCCGCACTTCGCTCCATATTTTTTGTTCTTTTGCTCACTTCGACCCAGTGACAGTCATTGTGTCTCCCACGAAGCTCACTTTTTATCTTTTCTTCCTTGTTCTTCGCTTCCTTCCATAACCAAGGGCCAACGATATAGTTTGATAGATTGCTTTCTATCTACAAGTTGGGTCTTGTACTTGAGGGTTGGATTCTTCACATCTTGTTTGTTGCTGAGATATGCAGGTTGGGTATTACAATTGAGAATTGGATCTCTCTTTGAGTTGGTTCTATTTTCAATTGGTGTTGATAAAACCTAATATTGTAGTCTCCTGTAACATATAATACAAAAATATTAAATATATATCTGGTGCTCTTTGTGTTCATTATTGTGATGGTTCAAATTTCTTTATTTTTGATATATGTTTACATGCAAGAAACTAAGTGTGAATAGAAATAATGATTAAATGGTGATTTCTAACTAAAGTTTTGTAAGAAGCATAAAAATATCCCCACACTGATTCACCCCACCACTCAATGTAGTTGGTGTGTCCAAAAATTGGTATCATATTCGACCTTCATCGTAATCCTTAAAATATTTAAGGAGATCCGTGGACACAAAAATGGATGAACATGAAGATGAAGTTCCTCTCTTTGATGAGACAGATTACTCAGCATGGAGAATAGAAACGAAAGGGTATTTCATGTAAAAAGGAGTAGGTGTTTGGAAAACAATTGTTGGTGGATCAAATCCCTCTAAGAATCATCCAAAATTTGCATCCCAAAGGAAGCAAGGAAGAACAATGCAGTAACACTCAAGAACATATTCAAAGGACTATCATATTCTTTCAAAGGTATCAAAGGACAACATTCCTCCACCAAGGATCTATGGTTGAAGCTAGAGAAGGTATATCAAGACAAAGAAGACAATTCCATCAAGGAAAATGAAGGTAAAGACTCTCCAAAATCCTATGACTGCAATAATTCTAAGTGTGATGATGTTGAATGTTCTCCCAAAACTGAAGAAGAAAATTTAGAAGTAATTTGTGTAGAATCATCCAACAATTATCTTATAGATGAAGAGGAATATTTGTTGAATTTTAAAGAAAAAAAATTATCTGAGTTAGACGATGTTAGCATGGAAATAGGGCATTATTCAATTTATTTTGAGTACCTTGAAAAATACACTAAGGAATTCCTAGAAAAGTACCCAAGGCATACCATGGAACTAAAGCAAATGATCAAAGAACAAGAAGAAAGTAAAAAGACACAATTAGAAGAAAAAGAAGAAAAAATCAAGAAGCTAAAGAATGAAATAATTAGTCGAGCGGAAGAAAATAAGAAGGTAGATTATTACCTTAGCAAAAGCCTTGAATATATTAAATAAAAAAGAGAAATTAATGTCAATCTAAGGACCCAACTTCAAGAAGCCAACCGAATAGAAGAAGTATTGAAGAATCAAGTAAATGAAAAGGAAGAATCATGCCATAAGCTTGAAGCATAAATTTTTCATCTTAAAAGGAAAATGAAGAATCTAAATTCTCATATCAAGTTCATGAACAACTAAACCATCTTGATTGAAATATTGGATAGTCAAAGATCACCAAATGACAAATCCAGTCTTGGATATAACAAGGAAGAAACACATTTTGAAGCTAGTACTTCTAAGAAGCATGAGGTAAGTCCTTCATTCTCAAAATATGAAAGAAAATCCACAATTAAAGTACCTACACAAATAAAGGAAACCTTCAGAAGAACAGAGCAAATAATATATCAAGAAGCCATCTCTACACCTCAAAGAAAATTCAAAAGAGAGATACCTTCAAGGTGGACACCAAAGAAAAGGTATGAATTTTTTTTTCATGGTCATTGCTTCTCATGTAATGAATATGGTCACAAATATTTTGATTGCATACATTATGCATGGAAATATGTTGGAAGGTTCCATAACACCCTAATATGTTGGAGATGTAATCAAGTGGGACACATTGTTGCTCATTGTTACACCATGAGATGTTACAGCTGTAGTGGTTATGGCCACAAAGCTCAGGATTGTTGGAATTCAAGGAGACAATCAATGAGGAGTCTTTCATATATCATGGAAAGAAGAGCACATGTAATTTGGAAGGAAGACAATGTTGAAAGGATGGAAGCTCAGTAGTACAAGTATACATAAAACTTCAAAAGTGGATGAAAAAGACTAAACAACCAGAACAAAATGGCAACCATGAGGAAAGCTCAAGCCTTACATTTTATGAGGCATGTGTAGGTTCTTGTGGAAGTAGTCATGTACATACATGAGGTTATCTATAGAAAGGACGCATACATCTGTGATATAACTGACGAACAAGTTGCCTACCTATGGGAAAATCCTCAAAAGGCAAGGTGTACATATGCGTTGCAACATGGTTTAATGATATAACTCTGTTTTGTATGGTTTGAAATGGTTTGTTGCATGTTTTCATGATAATATGCTTGCATGTCTGTTTGATGTATGTATGGTGATGACATATGGTTGAGTGTTGAAGATTATGCTTGAGGTCTATCTTGGATTCATGGTACAAACTTTAGTGTGTGGATTGAGGCATTTTTTGTTGAGGTACAATGTTGGTTATGTTGAGTGCTTTCTCAGTGATGTCATGGAAAAAATTTTACAATTTATATCATGATTATGTGATGCTATCTATAGATATATAATTTATCTATTGAGGGACACTCTTGGTACATATTTAGAGGTACTATTGTTTCATTATATTTGGTGTAGTAAATGTTTTGAGGTAGATATGTTATAGTACCTGGCTAGTACATATGTGAGCTCGATTGACATATCTTGTGATGTATTTTTAGAAGCATATTTGTTGGATGTCTTGGTGTATGTATTTTGCATATTGGTTGATGTACATGTTGAATACATTGGTGATACATATCTTGGATACATTGACATATATATTTAGTGTATGGCTGAAGTACAAGGTTGATACACATTTGGCACAGATTCTTGGTATATGGGTGAGATACATTTCATGATATATGATGTATGGTACTTGGATTATGTACATGTTTGGAATATGATGAGTCTGAACTTGATCTATGGATAATGCATGATTGGTACTGTTATCACACTAAGTCACATTGGGTCTCTTAGTTTGTTTTTGATAAAAGGAAAAATTAAAAAAACAAAAAAACCTTAGAGTCTTATTTTCTCTTTGAAATAAATTTCTCATCCATTAAATGTTATTTAGCACCCCTTAGGATGACTAAAACTTTAAGTCATAGATCATGTGTTGATCCACAATTCAATTTTTGGTCCTTAAACACTTATGAGCTCATGGTCAATTCTTTATGTCCCCTCTCGTGATTCATCCCTAGGTTGATACCTCTCATGACCAGGCTAATGTGACACACCTCTCTCATCACTCATGACCTCACATGCATACCTCATAATCCCCACTCACCTATCCAATCATTTTTTGATTTGGAGAACGCTGCCCACTCAGCAGGCATTTTCGTAGCGCCTGTCATTATTATCATGCACCCACTCCAAGTCATGATTGCCACGACTAATACCTTAACCCTTGTTTTCAGTCCCTGAAGTCGGTTGAAATGCTTTCAAAAGATCTTTCATTTATGATCCTTGGTAACGGTTTCTAAATTTTAAAAGTTCAATAGTGATGTGCTACGTAAGTTTGCCAGTTCATATCAGACGATCGCATGTCCACTAAATCTGATGTTGTGAGAGATTTCAAGGCCAAAATTTCCTCAATCTCATCCTAAGCTCGTGCCGAGGAGCTCAACAATTGTCGACTTCATAGGTATCCTATGAAACCTCCTTTGCATATTAATTTTCATAGGAGATTTGTGCTCGACTTTCAGTTTTCTAATCTTGCAAGGTAGTATGGGAGCCATATTTGCATTCCTGTAAACATATTCACTCGTATCCATAGTCTGATTATTATGGTTAGTCATAACCTTTGAAAGTCATGGGCCGAAAATAGCCTATCCTCTGTGTATGCATTGCGCTACGCAGAGGCCTTGCTAAAACCTCTATGATTATCCTTTGCTTATTTTCATCCTATAAAAAAAGTCATTTCGGAATTACTTCCTCATAGTCTACACTCTAAAAACCTGTATAAGCCTGAAAGTCCATTTCTCATATCCAAGTTCATTTTCTAAGCATTATTAATTTGGAGGGCCATCCTTGTGCATTTGAGACTTAAATTGAAGTTTTTTGGTCAATAGAATCCCTTACAGCCTCTTAAGAACCCTCTTTCTAAGTCAAGGAGACCCCTCAGTCGAAGAAAGCACACAAAGGTGGAAAGATAGTTCAAACAGAACCTGTGGACATGCGCCTTTTTGACACAGAACCCATGGCAAGGGAAATGTTTCGAATAGTAGGATGCCTCTCTTTCTTCCAGAACATGCAGAGAAGCCACTCAAAAGTAGAAAAACAATTTGCACTAAATTTTGATGGCAAGAAAACCAGAGTTGGAGATTTGGAATTTGAGGTGACTAAAGCCTCCATCTCAGTTGCAACAGGGATTCCCATTTCAGGAGAAAATTGGTTCAAGGCCATGGTATTGAGTTCACCTTTTGTTAAAGATCTTTTCAAGACTAAATACCAAGCCAATTATTTATCTAAGAGTGTGCCAAGGAATCAGTTGATTGACTAGTTTGACAGAATGTTGAAAATCATACAGAGATATTTTAGTTGTGAAGGGAGATTTAACACCCTCTATCATTACCACATAAGGTTGTTGTTTCATTTTACTGGTAAGGTTCATATGAATATTCCATATTACCTACTAAAAATTATAGGTAAAATGGCAGATAGGGTGCAAGCCAAATCCAAGGATGTGGATTCCAGTCTTTTCCACTTTGGACTTATCAGGATGCTTGTCTCTGAAGAGTTGGGAAAGAAAGAGATCTCCTGGGAGAATTTATTGGTCTCTTATCACTTCAAGATGGACCCGACACCTACCCCCCAATCATAGATTGCAGGATCTTCATCACCTACCAGTACTAAAGAAGGGATCAACAAGAAGAGAAAGGGAAAAGCCCCTGTTTCAAAGATCAATAAGCAGGTCAGGGAAGTTGAGGAGGAAGTCTGTCCTTCCCCACACAGATATTTCTCACCACCACCTCCATCGGGGTTAGAAGAAGTTCCATCTTCTACCAAGGTGACATAAAAAAAAGGGAATAATCTTCTCTTTCCCTCTCCTCCTTCAGCAGTTGAAATCAAAGGTAAAAAACCTTTCACTAGGTCATTAATTCCTAAGGGGGATTTCAAAGGACATCTTTTACCAGAAACCCCTATACATAAGAAGAAAGGGAAAGGCGTTGAAAAATATGTAGAAGAGAAACAAGAAACCCATGTACAGAAAATCAAGGGTAAAGGTACCAAAAGACCTTTGGAGAGGGAAGATGAAATCCCTGTGAAGGATTGTAAAAAACCTATGAAGAATAAAGAACAGGTTGTTGTGCAAGAGAAGCATAAGGGAAAAGGTTTTGATAAGACTGATCAAACACGCAAGGAAACTACTATACAGATGGAAGAAAAGGATGAGAAGTAGCCTACTGAGACTACACATGTCCCCAACCCCCTTGGCAACCATACCTACAAGAGACTTATTAAGAAGCTTAGGGATTCAAGGAGAGAAATAGCTCATCTCAAAGTAGAATACAAGGTCCACTTGGCTCATATGAATGAGCTCATGATTGGCTACAACCATATCCTGGACTTGGCAAGGTTCGCAGTGAGAAAGGTGCTACCTCTTCGTAAACAGCTGAAGATTATTTACAGACAGAACAGGGGTTTCCAGGCTCAGAAAAGGAAGCTAAAGGAAAAACTGAAGCATTTCCAAGATGAAGTAACCTAAAATAATTTACAAGTGTTGGTTGAGGTTGCCATTGAATATGACAAGCTAGTAGCTAAGGAGAGCACAACTATACTGAAGAAGCCTACCAGTGCTAAGAAGAAGAAGTCTACTGAGTTAGTTGAAGACAATATTTCCACCAGAAAGAGTGTGATGCTAAGTGTTAAAATGACAAAGTAGTTGGTAGTGGTAAACACCATTTTTGAGAGTTGTTCCTTCTTTGGATGGTTAACTTATATGCACATATTAAGTTTTTCCACCTATACAGGCTTCTAGGTGTTTAGCTATATGAATTTTGGCATTTTTTGCTAAGTGCTAGCTTCACTCAGTAGTAAAAGCACCTAAGTAAATTGATTTGTCATCATGGAAGGACACAAATAACTCTACACACGTTTAGGAGTCAAAGACACTGTATTTTGGCATAGCTACCCAAACCCTTATGTAGACGCAACGTAGGTGGCGCTACGTAATATTTTACAGAACGCGGAATTGTCATACAGGCACTACCCATAGCTGTTGCATAATATCTTACAGAGAGCGGGCTTACACACATGCGCTACTCAATTTTGCAATAGAGGAAAAATGTAGCCACAGATATGCAACACAGGGGCACTACCCACAGGCGCTACCTTCTCTCCTTATTCCATTTTAGGGGGTGCTACACAAAATTGCTACCCAAGGGAGTAGCCAGCAAACACCAGGGATCTAGGAAGACAAAGCCAACAGTTTTGGATAAGTTAATAATGGAATAAATGACAGAAGTAGTATTTAGCGTGCAGAGGATAACTACAAGATCCAAAGGGACACATGACAAAACAGGAGCTGAGTAGCAAAAGAGGATCAAAGCAGTTAGAAGCATGATTGGGTTTAGTCACCAAAACTTCCCTGTTTTATAGCATAGGTTGTTATCATAGTTGTTAGAATAAACAAATGTTCTGAGATTTTTAAGAAAAAGAGGCCAGCTCGTACCTCCAGTTGTTGCCTCCCTTTCTTGTTATAAATAGATAGATGAATTTCTTTAATCAGTTTGGATGGTAGAGCAAGGCTCCCAAGAAACTGTAATATTTTTAATAAAGTGGTTGTGATCTAGTATGTACTGGACTTAAGAATTTTTGACTAATAGAAATTAGCTCCTATTTCAGACTATTTTCTTTTAATGCTAAATGTTCATATTTGAATGCTTCATATGGATGATTGTGTTAATGATATGATGGATGTTTGATCATTTTATTGTCATGGTGTTTATTTATCTCCTTAGTTTCTAATATCAAGATGATCTTGTTTTAAGAAACTTTCTTCCTTAGGGCTTTTGTGGACCTGATGTTTGTAGTAGCTCTTATATTCCTCTCATTCAAGTCTTCTTTCTATCCACATTTACTCCCAAACTACTAGTTGAAATTAGTCAAGATCTTATTTGATGTTACATGTTAGCCCTGTTTCTGAGTGAGGATATTACCATTTCGATTTTTTCCATTCGACCTTTAAAAAACACTCATACTTTCACATATCATCTGATGGGTACTGGGCTTACCTTCCTTGCAATCAGGAGGTGACTTCTAGTGCTAACATTTTTGGTGTCATTGCCAGGGAACGATTTGAAGACTTTTTCCTGGGATAGAATGACAATGCTTACTAGCTCTCAAGGTGCATTGGGACTTAGTATTTGAAGATTGAATCTTGCACCTGGCGACTCCATTGATTCAACTCTGGCACCTAAAGGTAGACATACGAGATCAAATCCACAGTTACCTTTGGTTCCACCTGAGGCTGACCTAGAGAAGATAATCAAGAAAGGAAAAGCTTCTAGAAAAGGTTTTTCTGCTGCTAATACAAGTGCTTCTGGTCAATTGCCTGATTCCACTCTTGATACTCCAGCTGTTTTATCAAGTAATCTTCCTTTATCTTCTACCGAAGTATCTAAAAAGCTAGATTTTGAAGAGTTTTATGTTGAATACTCTACCTTTCAAACTGAATTGAAAGAAGAAAACATTGATATATTCTCCTCCCCTGATATTGAGAAGTTTTTCAGTCTTGATAGTTTTGAATATTTCCCTACGTTAGGTTTTGCTACCCCTCTCTTTGTTAAAACTTTAGCTGCCAAAGAAGTAGGAACTTCATCTCCTTCTCAGACATTACCATCCTCTTCCAAGACTCCACCTGTTGTTTTCAAGACTAAAATATCCCCTTTATCCTTTTCTCCTTCTCCTAATCTACACATAGCCAGATCTCCTTCTCCTGCTTGTTCACTTAGAATCCAAAATCAAATAGCAGTTGTTAACCACCTACAAATAGAATGGATGTCATAGTGGCTGCAAGATATGCTCCTCTAGTCTTGCCTCAACCAATGAATTCTCTTCCCCCTAGAGATTATTTGAAATACATGCCCAAGTTTACTAGAGAAGAAGATATAACAACTGAGGAACATCTTGTTGCTTTCTATAGCTATGCGGATAACCAAAATACTGAAAATGAAGATGTTTGGATGAGGGTTTTCATCCAAAGCCTTTTTGGTGAATCTAGGAAGTGATTTAGGGGTCTATCCCCTGGATCCATCATGAGTATTGAGGCATTGTATGAAGCCTTCTTGAGGCACTGGGGTGACAAAAAGGATTTTTTGTATTATATCATTGAATTTGGATCTTTGAAAAGGAAAGAAGGAGAGTCTGTCTCTCACTTTTCTAAAAGGTTTAACAAAATGAACAAGAAGATCCTTGATGAGATCAAACCCACCGAAACCATGGAAAAAATCACTTATGCCAATGATTTTAACTCTGAGTTCTTCCTTTTATTATGAAAGAGAAGGTCACCTTCCTTAGTTCAGATGCAGGATGTTGCCTTAGAGGTAGAATCCAACATAATTTCTTCAGATAAGCTCAAGGGAAAATATGACAAAGATAGGAGGAAAAATAGAGCTGAAGCTTCCACTTCTGACTCTCCTGTTGTTCATTCACAGGTAGATGAGTTGACCAAATTAGTAAACTCCCTTTCTACTGAGATCAAGAAGTTAAAATCAGAAGGAAGACAACCATATAGAAATGCTCAAAACACTGAAAATAGAGGTAAATTCAGGAGACCCAAAAATGCTCCCCAAATCCTTCATAGAGATCCCAGAAACAGAGAGAGAGATGATCAGAGGATTCAAGCTCCTTTTAAGAATAATCTGGTTTTTGATGAAGAAGAAGAGGAGGTAGAGGTTGATCCCGAGATCCACTGTTTAGGTGATTCATCCCCATCCCCACACTTGAATCAATCCTCTTATGAGAAATCATTAATGGATATTCAAATCAATGAGTTAAGCAAGGGAGAAAAAACAAAGGAAAATGCTAGTAGATATAATCTGAGATCTAAGAAGAATGAATAAAAAAGTGCTACCCCTAATCATCTTGTTCAGAAAGAAGATTCTTCGAAGACTGTGACAGTGAGAAACAAGGAAAAATATTCTCAAAACCCACAAATTCTGATCAGAAATCCTCCTCCTGAAACCAAAGAGATTTTGAAGCCTTCCCCCTCCTTCAGTTTTGAGAATGAGATCCAGAAAATTAAGATCCCTGTACCATTTTTGGAATTGATAAAAAATGAAGAATTTAAAAAATATCCGACCAAAATGTTACAGCCCGACGCCTCTCCTAATTCCACTGATTCAATAAATCTGCAAGATGAAAAACCAGTTGTGATTTTAGGCCCTTTGATAGAAGATAGAGATGACTCATCCCCTCCCTTCTATACTTCTCTCAATATTCATGACAAGGTGTTGCATAACCGTCTTTTGGATTCATGGGCCTCCCATAATCTTATGCCAAAATCTGTTATGGATGAACTTGTAGATGTTGAATTGATAGTCCATCAGACCAAAAATATTTGCCAAACTAAGCACCCTAGGCTTAGATCTTATAGAAATGAAGTATGGGACCTAGTGGAGAATTTTTTCTCTGAGTATGACATCACTTTTATTCCACGAGAAGAGAATTTCGTGGTTGATTCTTTGGCTTTATCAGCAAGTAATTTCAGGATACCCATACCGCCAAAACTCAAGTATGATGTAGAAGTCAAATACAGGCCTTCTATACTGGACAATGTCAAATATTGGAAGGTGTTTGAAGATGATTTAGAACTTTAAAAATTTATTGAGTCTGTTCATGAATTTGTTGCATTACACATTGATCGGGATCTTGATTCTAAAATTACTCCATATGATGATGTTTTCCTTAACTGAATTGCTAATCATCATATCGTGAAGCTACCTAGCAACCATATTCCAAAAGGACTAGTTCCTTTGGAAAAATTAGTTGATGAAAATGATGTGGTAGTAAAAGGGAAAGTGTCTACTGACGATGCTGATATAACTGAGTGCAATTTGGGAATAGAGAAGGATCCAAAATATGTCAAGTTGTCAAGCAACCTATCAAGAGAGTGGAGGGTTGAATATGTCAAATTGTTGAAGGAGTTTGTTTATGTATTCGCATGGACTTATGAAGATCTCCAAACTTATGACACAAACATTATAGAGCACAAGATTCCATTAAAAGAAGACACTAAGCCCTTCAGGCAAAAGTTGAGGCAAATCAATATTATGTTACTGCCTGTCATGGAGAAGGAGATAAAAAATATTTTGGATGCAAAAATTATTGTTCCTTTGAGATATTCTGAATGGGTGGCTAATTTGGTCCCTGCGAGGAAAAAGAATGGAGAAATCAGACTCTGTGTCGATTTCCAGAATCTGAACAGAAGCTCTAAAAAGGATAATTACCCTTTGCCAAAGATGGAGCATATTTTACAGAGGGTGACAGGTGCAGCTTGGATGTCTATGGTTGATGGTTTTTCTGGCTACAACCATATTTTTGTTTTTCCAGAGGATAGAGAGAAGATGGCTTTTACCACTCCTTGGGGTACATTCATGTACGCTAAGATGCCCGGTTTGATGAACGCGGGGGAGACCTTTCAACGAGCTATGGACATAGAATTTATTGGAGAGAAGGACAAGTTTGTTGTTATCTACTTAGATGACATAACCTTGTTCTCTCAATCTGATGAAGAGCACTGTGATCATTTAAGAAAGGTTTTCTTAAAATGCAGAAAATTTGGCCTCTCTTTGAATCCGAAAAAGTCATTGTTCGCCATGAAAGAAGGAAAATTATTGGGGCATATCGTGTCAAATGGAGTGAGGATTGATTCCAGTAGGATTGAAGCTATACTAACCTTAGCATGGCCTAGATCTAAAAAGGAGGTTCAATCTTTTCTAGGAAAGGTTAATTTCTTGAGAAGGTTTATGTCAAATTTTGCTGAGTTGCTTAAGTATATCACAACCATGTTGAGGAAAGATAATGAAATCAAGTGGACTGCTGAGGCTCATAGTTCTTTTGATCAAATAAAGAAAGCTTTGATGGAAGATGCGGTCCTAGTCAGCCCAAACTACTCCAAGGACTTTCTTATTTTTTCTTTTGCCTCTTTTGATACAATAGAAACAGTTTTGTTGCAAAAGAACTCTGAAGGCTTTGAGCAGCCCATTGCCTTTTTCTGCTGGGCTTTGAGAGATGCAGAGTTAAAATATGACATTATGGATAAGCAAGCCTATGCACGGGTTAAAGATCTTAAGTCCTTCAGAGTTTATGTGTTGCACTCAAGATTTATTGCTTATGTTCCATCAGTTGTTGTAAAAGAAATTCTTATTCAACCTGATATTGATGGAAAATGCAACAAATGGATTGCTAAGATGCTTGAATTTGATGTAGAAATAAGGCCTACCAAATTGGTCAAGAGATAGGGTTTAGCCAAGATGTTAGCTGAATCAAATTTCTCAGCGTTGGGAGTAAATTTCATTGGCTCATGTTCAGAAAAGAAACAAACTAAATTAAACAATAGAGGTGCTCAAGCCAGCCTTGCATTGGCAAATTGTAGTCGGTACAAGGACATTATATTTTCCTTGCAGAATCTACAACCTTCAAGTGGTATGGAAAAGAACAAGGGGAGAGCATTAAAAATCAAATCGATAAAGTATTGCTTGGTTGATCAAATTTTGTATTGGAAGGATCCATTGGGAGTGTTGTTGAGATGTCTAGACCCGTGAGAGGCCCAAAGGATTATGTCTGATTTTCATGACAGTTTGTGTGGGGGGCATCATTTTTGGAGGACTACTACCTACAATATTCTTAGGGTTGGGTATTTTTGTCCTAGTCTGTTCACAGATGTTTGGGCTAAGAACAGAGCATGTGTTAAATGTCAGAAATTTTCTAGAAAGCAACAACTTAAGTCTTTTCCATTAAATCCCATAGCAGTTTCAGGACCTTTTCAACAATGGGGCTTAGATTTTATTGAGGAAATTCATCCCACTTCTAGTGGCCAACATAGATGGATCTTGACTACCACAGATTACTTCACTCAGTGGATAGAGGCTATCCCTACCATGAATGCTTCCCACAAGGTGATCATTGGTTTCCTTGAAGACATTATAGCGAGGTTTGGTTGTCCAAATAGAATTGTCACTGGAAATGATGCATATTTCAAGGTTGAGCCATTGATTCAGTTCTGTGAACAATATGGGATCACATTGATTCATTCAACCCCTTATTACCCATAGGGAAATGGGCTTGCAAAGTCCTCAAACAAAAGCCTTATAAAGACTGTTAAGAAATTGTTGGAGGATAACAAAAAGGCATGGGATTCAAAACTCAAGTTTTCTTTATGGGCTGACAGAGTGACAACAAAGAGGGCCTTGGGCCTTTCTCCTTTCTAGTTGGTGTATGGGGTTGAGTCTGTTTTCCCCTCTCAACTCGCCTTGCCTGTGGAAAAATTCTTCCAAGATTATCAAGGGGAGATGGATGATATGATCAAGAGGATTCAATAGCTGGTTGAAGTGCAACAGACCCGGGAGCAACTAGTAGATAAATCATATGATCATCAATTGAAGATCAAGTAGGCATTTGACAAGAAGGTGAAAAAAGAGGATTTCCAATTAGGAGATCTGGTGCTCAAGTGGGATGCACCAAGGTAGGATAAAGGCAAGCACGATAAATTTGAAGCTTTATGGGTCGGTTCTTTCAAAATCTTAGAGGTATTCCCTAATAAAACTTTCAAGTTGCAAAATATGGAGAATGAAGAGGTTTTTGGTGGCCCTGTAAATGGGCATTTCCTGAAAAAGTACTTTGCTTGATCCTGGAGTGTCTTTTTACATCATTGTAAATATCATTTTCTTTTATTTTTGTGTTCCAATAAATGGCCCCATATCCCTAGGATAAGGCACTGAATCTACTCATTCTTGGCAGCCCATAGGGGGCATGCCATCCCCTGTGGAGCCAGTCATATCACACTAAGTCGCCTTGGGTCTCTTAGTTTGTTTTTGTTAAAAAGAAAAATTAAACAAAAAAAAACCTTAGAGTCTTATTTTCTCTTTGAAATAAATTTCTCATCCATTAAATGTTATTTAGGACCCCTTAGGATGACTAAACCTTTGATTCATAGCTCATGTGTTGATCTGCAATTCAATTTTTTATCCTTAAACCCTTATGATCTCATGGTCAATTCTTTATGTCCCCTCTCATGATTCATCCCTAGGTTGATACCTCTCATGACTAGGCTGATGTGACACACCTCTCTCATCACTCATGACCTCTCATGCATACCTCATCATCCCCACTCACCTATCCAATCATTTTTTGATTTGGAGAATGTTTCCCACTCAGCAGGCATTTCCATAGTGCCTTTCACGATTATCATGCACCCACTCCAACTCATGATTGCCACGACTCATACCTTAACCCTTGTTTTCAGTGCCTGAAGTCGGTTGAAATGCTTTCAAAAGATCTTGCTTTTATGATCCTTGGTAATGGTTTCTAAATTTGAAAACTTCAGCAGTGATGCGCTGCGTAAGTTTGCCAGTTCAGGTCAGATGATCACATGTCCACTAAACCCAATGTTGTGAGAGATTTCAAGGCCGAAGTTTCCTCAATCTCATCCTAAGTTCGTGCTGAGGAGCTCAACAATGTCAACTTCACAGGTATCCTGTGTAACCTCCTTCGCATATTAATTTTCATAGGAGATTTGTGCTCGGGTTTTGGTTTGCTAAGCTTGCGGGGTAGTATGGGAGCCATATTTTCATTCCTGTAAACATCTTCGCTCGTATCCATTGTCTGATTATTGTGGTTAGTCATAGCCTTTGAAAGTCACGAGCCAAAAATAGCCTATCCTCTGTGTATGTGTTACGCTACGTAGAGGCGCTGCTCAAACCTCTCTGATTATCCTTTGCTTCTTTTCATCCTGTACAAAGAGTCATTTCGGAATTACTTCCTCATAGTCTACACTCTGAAAAATTGTATAAGCCTGAAAGTCCATTTCTCATAGCCAAGTTCATTTTCTAAGCATTGTTAATTTGGAGGGCCATCCTTGTGCATTTGAGACTTAAATTGAAATTTTCTGGTCAATAGCATCCCTTACAGCCTCTTAAGAACCCTCTTTCTGAGTCATGGAGACCCCTCAGTCAAATAAAGAACACAAAGGTGGCAAGATAGTTTGAACAGAAAATACGGACATGCGGCTTTTTGACAAAGAACCCATGGCAAGGGAAATGCTTTGAAGAGTAGGATGCCTCTCTTTCTGCCAAAACATGCAGAGAGGCCACTTAGAAGTAGAAAAACAGTTTGCACTAAATTTTGATGGCAAGAAAACCAAAGTTGGATATTTGG
The DNA here is from genome assembly GCA_000966675.3 of Picea glauca. Lineage (NCBI taxonomy): Eukaryota > Viridiplantae > Streptophyta > Pinopsida > Pinales > Pinaceae > Picea > Picea glauca. The sequence continues at coordinate 35,195 of JZKD02S1143837.1, read as the reverse complement.
AATTTGAGGGGACTGAAGCCTCCATCTCAGTTGCAATAGGGATTCCCATTTTAGGAGAAAATTGGTTCAAGGCCATGGTATTGAGTTCACCTTTCGTTAAAGATCTTTTCAAGACTGAATATCAAGCCAATTATTTATCTAAGAGTGTGCCAATGAATCAGTTGATTGACCAGTTCGACAGAATGTTGAAAATCATATAGAGATATTTAAGTTGTGAAGGGAGATTTAACACCATGTATCATTACCACATAAGGTTTTTGTTTCATTTTACTAGTAAGGTTCAGATGAATATTCCAAATTACCTGCTGAGAAGTATAGGTAAAATGATAGATAGGGTGCAAGCCAAATCCAAGGATATGGACTCCAGTCTTTTCTACTCTGGACTTATCAGGATTCTTGTCTATGAAGAGTTGGGAAAGAAAGAGATCTCCTAGGAGAATTTCTTGGTCTCTTCTCACTTCAAGCTGGACCCAACACCTGCCCATGAATCATAGATTGTAGGCTCTTCATCACCTACCAGTACTAAAATAGGGATCAACAAGAAGAGAAAGGGTAGAGCCCTTGTTTTAGATATCAATAAGTAGGTCAGGGAGGCTGAGTAGAAAGTCTGTCCTTCCCCACACAGATATTTCTCACCCCCACCTCCACCAAGGTTAGAAGAAGTTCCATCTTATACCAAGGTGACATCAAGAAAAGGGAAGAAGCTTCTCTTTCCCTCTCTTCCTCCAGCAGTTGAAATCAAAGGTAAAAAACCTTTCACTAGGTCATCAATTACTAAGGGGGATTTCAAAGGACATCTTTTACCAGAAACCCCTATACACAAGAAGAAAGGGAAATGCATTGAAAAATATGTAGAAGAGAAAAAAGAAACCCCTGTACAGAAAATCAAGGGTAAAGGTACCAAAATACCTTTGGAGAGGGAATATGAAAGCCCTGTGAAGGATTGTAAAAAACCTATGAAGAATAAAGAATAGGTTGTTGTGCAAGAGAAGAAGCATAAAGGAAAAGGTTTTGAGAAGACTGATGAAACATGCAAGGAAACTCATGTACAGATGGAAGAAAAGGATGAGAAGAAGCCTGTTGAGACTGCACATGTCCCCAACCCCCTTGGCAGCTAGACCTAAAAGAGACTTATTAAGCAGCTTAGGGATGCAATGAGAGAAATATCTCATCTCAAAGCAGAAGACAAGGTCCACTTGGCTCAGATGAATGAGCTCATGATTGGCTACAAACATACCCTAGACTTGGAAAGGTTCGCATCGAGAAAGGCTCTGCCTCTTCGTAAATAAATGAAGAATATTTACAGGCAGAACAGGGGTTTCCAGGCTCAGAACATGAAGCTAAAGGCAGAACTGAAGCATTTCCAAGATGAAGTAACCCAAAAGAATTTACAGGTGTTGGTTGAGGCTTCCATTGAAGATGACTAGCCAGTAGCTAAGGAGAGCACAACTATACTGAAGAAGCCTACCAGTGCTAAGAAGAAGAAGTCTACTAAGTTAGTTTAAGACACTCTTTCAACCAGAAAGAGTGTGAGGCTAAGTGTTAAAATGACAAAGTAGTTGGTAGTGGTAAACCCCATTTTTGAGATTTGTTCCTTCTTGGGAAGGTTAACTGATATGCACATATTAAGTTTTGCCACCTATACAGGCTTCTAGGTGTTTAGCTATATGAATTTTGGAATTGTTTGCTAAGTGATAGCTTCACTCAGTGGTAAAAGAACCTAAGTAAATTGATTTGTCATCATGGAAGGACACAAACAGCTCTACACATGTTCAGGAGTCAATGACGTTTCATTTTGGCATAGCTACCCAAACCCTTATGCAGACGCAGCACAGGTGGCGCTACGTAAAGGTGTTGTGTAATATTTTATAGAATGCAGAATTGGAATATAGGCACTACCCACAGGTGCTACCCACAGGTGCTACCCACAGGTGCTACCCACAAGCGCTATGTAATATCTTATAGAGAGAACGCTTACACACATGCGCTACTCAATTTTTCAATAGAGGACAAATGTAGCTGCAGATGTGCAACACATGGGCGCTACCCACATGCACTACCTTCTCTCCTTGTTCCATTTTAGGGTGCGCTACACAGAATTGCTACCCAAGGGAGTATCCAGCAAACACCAGGGATCTAGGAAGACAAAGCCAATAGTTTGGATAAGTTAATAATGGAATAAATGACAGAAGTAGTTGTTGGCATGCAGAGGATAACTACAAGATCCAAAGGGACACATGGAAAAACAGGAGTTGAGTAACAAAAGAGGATCAAAGCAGTTAGAAGCATGATTGGGTTTAGTCACCAACACTTCCTTGTTTTATAGCCTAGGTTGTTATCTTAGTTGTTAGAATAAATAAATGTTCTGATATTTTTAAGGAAAAGAGGTCAGCTCATACCTCCAGTTGTTTCCTCCCTTTCTTGTTATAAATAGATAGATGAATTGATTTAATCGGTTCGGATGGTAGAGCAAGGCTCCCAAGAACCTATAATATTTTTTATAAAGTAGCTGTGATCTAGTATATACTGGACTTAAGACTTTTTGACTAATAGAAATCAACTCCTATTTCAGACTATTTGCTTCTAATGCTAAATGTTTATATTTGAATGCTTCATATGGATGACTGTGGTAATGATATGATGGATGTTTGATCATTTTATTGTCATGGTGTTTATTTAGCTCATTAGTTTATAATCTCAAGAAGATCTTGTTTTAAGAAACTTTCTTCCTTACAGATTTTGTGGACCTGATGTTTGCAGTAGCTCTTATATTCCTCTCATTCAAGTATTCTTTCTATCCACATTTACTCCCAAACCACTGGTTGAAATTAGTCAAGACCTTATTTGTTGTTACATGTTAGCCCTATTTATGAGCGAGGATATTACCATTTTGAGTTTTTCCATTCGACCTTTCAAAAAACACTCATACTTTCACATATCATCTGATGGGTACTGGGCTTACCTTCCTTGCAATCAGAAGGTGACTCCTATTGCTAACAGGTACACACTATGTACATTGTTAGAGGCACTTGTTGGTTGGCATATGGAAGATGCGACATAGGTGTATGGATATCTAGATTGTGGTTCATCTTGTTGAGTCTTTTGGTGGATGATTGATTCACTTGCTTGATGGTATATGGTACATAATTGATGCTTGATGGTTGAGATACATTTCTTGACATATGGGTTGTGGCATTTGATAGAGGCATATCTTGACATATGGGTTGTGGCATTTGATAGAGGCATATCATGAGTGATATAACACACGATTGGCAGATGTATTGTTGATGATATTATTGATGATCTTGATACACATTTGGCACATGGTTAATACACATTAGTGATGATATCTTATGATATATTATATGATATTAATGTACATAGTTGATGTACATGGTTGATGTGCATGATTGGAACATGGTATGGCACAATATGTACATTGTTGATGGTTTGTTCATGACTCACTATTCATTGTTGGCATATCCTTTGCTTCATGTATTGATTCATGAGTTAGTATGTATGATTGGAATACACTTTATGGAACAAGTTAGATAGTTGATGAATGAATAAGTCCAAGGATCATTGTTCTCTTGATGCAGTTGAGCATTTGATCAGTGTTTTGGTAGAGCAATAGCATTTGTAGCAGAAGCATAATGGAGTGGCAACATATTGTTCATATTGTAGAGAATATAGAGGGAGACATATCCACAGAACGAGTTATTATTACTCCGATGATTGGTTACATAGGCATGATTCCAAGGGGAGAGATGATAGGAAACCATATCATCATCATTACATCAGAGTTATTTCCCTTGTAAAAGGGAGAGAGATTCATCATATGCATGGAGAGCATCCCATAGGACCGTGTAGCTACGAAGAGAAACTCAGGGATAGTTCATTCAGGGGAGCATCCCCATAGAGATATAACCTTTTCCATTGATGTCAAAGGGGGAGAGATAGTCACATTGATGTAGTGAGATGAATATTGATGAGGAGCATTGCCATGTCTACATGTTTCCATCAATGATTGGTGTTGCCACCAATGCCAAAGGGGGATATTGTTGTACTATGTTGTCATTGATGTCAAGGGATTGATTTCAAGTATTTTCATAGTGATGTGTTTGTATCATTGATATATTGATTATTGGTTATATGGTCATTGATGTAGTTTTTGTCAAAGGGTTGATCTCAAGTGGTGTCATAATGATGTGTTGATATTAAAGGGAGTTGTATCATTGATGTCATGCCATGGTTGATAGGAAGAACCAAATGGATAAACTCCAAAGTGGTCCCCTTATGGTTAAATCCCTCATGGGAAGACGCTCTTGGATAAATCTCTCAAAGTGGTCCCCTTATGGCGAAAGCCCTCACAGGAAGATGCTTTGTGAAGTCCAAATGGTTAGGTGGTTGAGTAGCCCAGTATTTTGGTTACGAAACTCAATTTTGATTGAGGAATAATGTAATGAAGATTAGTAAATTTGAAAGAGAAACTATACTAGATGGTTAGTATATGTCATGTTGTTTATGATGATATGTGGAATGTCACATAAGTCCTCACGGTTAGAGAGTTATGGCCATGTGAAGTTGGAGAACACTCATGAGTTCTCTAGAAGCCCCTAGAAGGTGAAAGAAGTCAAGAAGGTCAAAGAAGTCAAATTATTCTAGAAGCTCCTATAAGGAGTTGACTAGTCAAAGTCGTTAATCATGGGTTAAGTGCTTGGAACAAGAAAACAATTAAAAATAAATTAATTGCATCTAGAAGTGGAGAGTTTGCTATTTGTGGATAAATTGGTTGTAACTGGACAAAGTGGTTAGAAGTGTGTTGTAACATACCCAAATTTCCATAAATAAATAAAAAAATTATTCAAGTTAAACATAAGTATATGTTCTTTGCCTACTCTTCCTTGATTTAGATATGCTCTAAAACGTAAGCTACAAAATTATTTTTGAACATTTATCATTGTATTTTTAATTCCATTAAGACTATTACCACATGTTAACTTGGCCATCAAGATAACAAGGTTTCCCTTTCAAGATTATAAATGGAATTCAACTCTTACACCCTTTTTTTTTTTTTTTTTTTTTTAAGAAAGACATTCACATGCTACTAACCTTTTAGACTTCTTGTAAGTCATCTTGGAGTTTTTCCTCACCCTATTCATTGAGTTTAATTTACTATATAAATAATTTCTCTCTCATAGGGTTTATTAAAAAGGGCTCTCAAGAGCACATCCTTTTTTCTAAACATTAAAATCTCTAAGGTAGGAAATTGAATCTTTGTCAATGCTCTTTTATCCCATTCTGTTGTTGTTGTCCGCGTGACCCTTTCACTTGGCACCGTAAGCATTCAGGGGTGAATACGACTTCTTTCTTTAAATCAATGTATTTTTTTACTTGACAGTTGATTTATTATAATTTTTCTTTGTTACGGGAAATAGCATAAGAATACTCATATTTTCTTTTTGTCTTTCTAAATTACAATAGATTTCCACTAGTGTATGCTATGTTTCTATTTATTTCTTTGAAAAAATAACTTATGTGATTACGTAACTAATGATGGGTCTCTTCTTGAACTGCTAGGTAATCCGTCAATTCTCCACGAGGCTCCATCTCCCCTTAGGTCATAGACTAAATTCATCTCGCAAAGGAAAGGATGACCAGTATTAGTCCATACCAGAGATAAGTTTTCGATCTCTCGTTCTCCTTTTATTTTCACTTTAATATTATTTGAAGAAGACAGTAACATTTTTCTTGCTTTCTATTTACAGGTTGAATACGAATGATTACGATTCAAAAGTGGTCTCTATTCCACCTAAAAGGTACTTGGGTTCCACAAGTGGGTCCCTTACCGAGATTCTTCCTTTCAAAATATCAAAAGACTTGAGTTCACTTATTTTTCTCCACAAATTTTATGTAACTCATGCACAGAATTTTCGAAAACATTGGTTTAGTTTTATATGGCTTAAATGAAATATTCTAAGGTTTTCTTCTTAAAAAAAAATCGAGAAGGTTGCTTGCAAATTTCTGTGCAATATTAATGTTTAGATTTCAGATATGATTAAACCTTTCTTGGGATTTATCTACCAAGATACCCAGCTCTATATGTGCTCCTTGATATATTATATGAATTCTTTTGATTTCTAAATGATTTTGAATCCATTCGTTTTCCTTTGTTTATATGAATGTTTTCCTATTTTACTTTACATGCATTTTTAACAAGAACGCACTACAAATATCTCTACTCTCCACTATGTAGCTTCTTTATCTGGATATTCCATGACTATTATTATTCACGA